>VZTI01004555.1:161292-296440 GCA_013397865.1 Struthidea cinerea | reverse complement strand
CCAGCATGTCGGGCACCCGGGCGTCCAACGACCGCAGCGGCCACCCCGCCGCCGGCGGGCTGAAGCGGGCGCGCAGCGAGCCGGGCGGTAACAAAGTGACGGTGGTGCTGGGGGCGCAGTGGGGGGACGAAGGCAAGGGCAAGGTGGTCGACCTGCTGGCCACCGAGTCGGACATTGTGTGCCGGTGCCAGGTGGGTGCCGGGCCGGCTCTATCAGCCACTCCCTCGGCGCTTCCCCGCCCTGCGTTCCCTTCGGCTCCCGCTTTCCCCCAGCTCCCCTCGGCCCGGCGCCCTTCTCCCCGTGCGGGGCCCCTCCGTCCCCCGCTGCTCCGCCTTTCCTCCCTCCAGCGCTGTTTCCCTCCAGCTGCCGCTCCTCGCTCCTGCTGGTCTTCTCCTTCCCCGCTCCGTATCCCCAGTCCTCGTCCGTCTCCCGCAGCCAGCGGCGAGACGCGAACGTGCCCGGGCGGGCAGTCGTGTGCCCCACACACACCCCCCCGACCCACCCCGGCTGCGCCTCCAAATGCCACTCGGAAAGAAAAAAGCCCTGAGCTATAAATATAAATAGCTGACCCTTCGCGATAAGCGACACTGGATCCCGAGGTGCCGGCGGGCGGGGGCCCGGGGCTGCCTGTCCGGGAGGAGCCGCTGCGGGCGCTTCCCGGCGCTGGGCTGCCCTGGGAAGCCGACCCTCGGGGCCCGCAGCCCGGTCAGTGCTTGCGGGGGTGTTCCCATGCCTGTGAGCGGGTGGCTGGGTGTCTCCGGGCGTGCTGCTCCTCCGGGGAAAAGCGCTGTGAGCCGGCCTGAAGGCCAGCCGTAATAAACCTCAGGAGTCTGCCAAAGTTTTACTGTAGGGGCTGTTTTGGATGGCCAGACTGCGTCCCTTGCAAAGCGCCTGGAAGTTCATTCTTAAAAAAAAAAATTATTTTAAAACTGAGCATGAGTAAAATAGGGGGGAAAAACCCAAGTTACGTAAAAATAAGGGTTTGGAGTTACATGAAAACAGGAAACATCTTGCATGGCTTTGCTTATAGGTATTTTTGAGTTGAACAGATTGTAAGGGTTCTCAAAACAATGTATTCGCATAATATAAACCAAATTAGGCACAGAGGTGATTCCAAATAGAATCATAGAACGGGTTGGAAGGGACCTTAAAGATCATCCAGTTCCAATCCCCCTACCATGGGCTGGGACATCCTCCATGAGACCAAGTTATTTAAAAGCCCCATCTAGCCTGTCCTTGAACACCTCCAGGGATGGGTCAATAATAACTTCTAAAGAACTGTTTTCAAATATCAGTTATGAACATATTAGACCAATACAGCTAATAATCTGTGTGTTGTCGCTTTAAACTATGTAAGTTAACACATTAAAAAGTAGTCAGCTTAGTCCAGCTCAGTTGGTATGTACCATGAAATGTATTCTGCTTTAAAATGCATGATAGCTACTGAAAAGCTACAGACATCCTTGAATCCGAGATAATAAATCCAAGGACGTTTCTCTAATTAAGTATATTATGTAAATAAATGCTGTCATTCAGGTTAAATATTTAGAAGGCGGAGGAAGTATTTTCACTTGGGACATTAAACTCCTTGGGGAGAAGTTTCCATGCAAAAGGTAGCTAATGAATATGTATTATCAGGACCATAACTATTTTTCTGTATTTATTTCCCCCTTGCCTCCCCCAGTAATGCGTTACTAGGAATTTAAACTCAGATCTTGGGGTTGCTTTGGTGAGAAAAGAAAAAGTTTTAGCTGAGGAGGAGCATTTCATAAAGGCCCTTGTGAAACAGTGCGTTCTCTTGGAGTTACTGCTACTACTGCAAGGAGTCATATTGATTCTTTTTAGACTCAGTTTTGAGGGATGCCCTGAAGCTGCTTTCAGGGCAGATTTGCTGTCCATCCAGAGAGCTGCTTTGCAAGTGTAGCCCCCAGGTGCAGCCTCAGAATGCCCTCTGAAGGATACAAGAGTGTGTGCGTGAGCGTGCCAGAAGGGTTAGTGTGTTAGCGACAGGCTGGTGGCTTAGATGGTTTAATGTGCTGCTGGGCACATTAGGTCGTCTTTCTGCAGCCTGATGAGACCGGGGTGGATGGAAGCTAGGTGGATCTAGAAGAGCTCTGGACTCTTTTCAAAAGAATGTTCCCCAATACACCACATGTAAGACTATAATAGGATTACTGATACACTGGTTTGAAGGAGATGTCTTCAGGATTAGAGTTCGGGTCTGACTATAAAACATTTGAAAAAGAAAATCTGAGTCATCATTTACTTATGAGTGGCAAATATTATTTAACTTAAACAAGAAGTGGATTTTCTAAATACCTCAATGGGTGCTTTGTGCATTTGCAATTTTGAGCATCCTTTAAAATATGTGCCATTTTAATAATATTTCATATTTTCAAAGCCCTGTCCTCAAGTAGATAATGGTGGATGATTTTTGCCTCTGTTAGGAGTCTGTTAAAGTTTAGTAAAGATATGCACATATTTGAGGATGTGAACAGTATTGATGAGTTCTCTGAGTGTGATAATGGCAGGTCATTAACTTACAGGTGTAATCAGTTTGAGGGGAACTTCATTAATGCTGTGTAGTGCCGTGAAAAACCTCAGTGTTTGGACCAGAACCTTGTTCCTTCACGTTGCTCCTGGACACTAAGAAAAACTTCCATAGCACTTGTATATTAGAAGCAATTTCTTAAAAAGAAACACTGAATGATTGACTTATTAGAGACTTTAGAGAAAATGTCAGAAAAATTTGCAACAGATTTTTTTTTTGTTGTTAGAATATGGTGATTGACAATGTTATTTCCTGATGTCTTGTCCACTCCATTTTCTGAGACATTGATGGAAACGATGTTGAACAGTTTGTTTTAGTCCTCAGTGAAATGGCAGTAGAGAAAGCTTGAAAATTAATATCTGAAAAATGGATTTTCGGGTCTTCTGAAATAATGTCCCAGCTAGAGTAATTCTTCATCCCAGTAGGATACTCTTTGAGCTAACCTTTTAAAAAAGGTGGGGCTGCCCTCCTCTCCGTATAGAGATTTAAATTCAGGACCAGATTTGAGTTTGAAGGGGTTTTAAGAAACAGTAGGTCCCTAATGTTTCCATGAAAGGAAATAATTTTCATTAAATGTTTCTCAAGTATTTTAGTGTGTTGCTTTCATGAGAATAATCTGTGACATAGGTGGCTGCAGAGGAAATGAAATTCTGTTTTCTGGGATACTAGAAAGAAAGGCAAGCAGATGAATGGCAATAGGAAGTCCATCACAGGCACAAGGGAAGCTTTAAAGTATGTTAAAAGAAATTTCTGCATTAAATCCCCAGCCTATGTAATTTTCTCGAGCATTCAGAATTTAATTTCACGTGAATTGATGACTTAATTTGTTGATTAGTACTTAGATTATACACAGTCTGAGTTCAAAATAATTAGGTACACACCATTCAGTGACACTGAAATATGTGACGTAATTTAAATATGAAAAATTAGTTCACCAGAAATAATTGAGTTCATTTCACCTTTACGCTTCTAGCATTCTTTGTGAAAGAGGATGTTTCAGAAAGGGTAAAAGATCTCTGAATGTTCTTATGGATGATGCGGTACAAAACTTTTCACAGGCTGCTTTCATTAAAATATCAGATACACAGGCCCACAAACCCATATAAAGAAGCAGAAAAGGTATTTCTAAATAAACTAGTAACAGCAGGCTGTTAAGGAACCGAGTAGGTTTAAGTTCAGGTTATTAATGGAGAACATCAAGAGCATTTTTCCTCTAAACTGCTCTTTCAGCAAGCAAATGCATTCAGAAGAAAAACATTAGAAGCTAATACTTCTTTCTTATTGTGGCCTCCTGGGGCATGGAGCTGTCACGTTATGCTGTGCAATACTTTTAATCCCTGGTATATTTTTAAGAAAGGGTAAAAAACAAAGATTTCAATGGTAAATATTTCATTTTGATGTTCTTTAAAAAACAGGGTTTGTGTATTTGTTTAAGGCTTTTAGCTAAGAGAATATTGGACATAAAGATGGGAGTTCACTTTTTATGTGGCCTCTTAGCATGTTGTCAGAATATAAGATGAAGTAATTTGGATACATATAACATACTTAGGAAGAGAGCTTTGGTGTTTTTCAAAACATGATTTCAGATCGTGACTTTTTCAGTGGTAGCTCTCATTCTGGATGTACATTTCTCTTATCACCTCATCTCTTGATTTGCATCTACCTTCAAAGCTAGAACTGGTGGCTGGTGTTAGCTACCAGGGTTTTAATTAGCTAATTTCTCAGCTCACTTTTGGAGTATGATCAGTCACCTGTCACAAGGGCCAAGGTGGTGTGCTTCCAGAGGCACTGCTTGGACTAGAGCTGTTCCTAAAAAGTCACACATAGTAAGCTCTCAGTTAACTGAGGCCAGCTGGTTGTCATGCAGTTCTAGCTGTTTCCTTAAGGTGAGACTGCATAAGGTACACTGTAATAATAACTTAGTTCTGAAAATGCCCCATAAACAATTTGATAAAAAATTTAAAGGGAAGGAAAGATTTTTCCAAAAGCCTAATATGAAAGATAGGAAAACTATTGCTACTGTGTGTAGAGGCCCTGTGATAATCACCTCTAACTGCCACAGGCCACATCATGGTTATTGAATTGATGTGTAAACCAGCTGCAACACAAATGCATGTGTTTGTTCCCTTCACACTAGTGGCAGTGATTCAGCAGCAGGGACTAGGCCAAGGCAATTTTTAAGAAATTTTTCAAGCTATCATTTGGCACTGCTGTTGTGGTGTGCCCATGACAGTGCTGGATGTGTCAGTCCTGTGACAATTGTGCCTTCTGGAAGTCTGGAAACAATCTGCCTGATGTTATCAGCATTCCCTTAAGAACTGACATGTGGGAAGGAACACCAAATAATAAGAAGGTGATTGCATTACGAAGAGCTGTTATTAGATTTATTAAGCTTCTCATATTAAAGTTTTTGTTTTGCACTAAATATGGAATCACTTTTTAAAATACTTCTTCTATCAAGTCTATGCTTTCAAGTTAAGAATTTCTTTAGTTCCAAAGATCATTTGATCTTTTGAGGCACATCGACAAAAGTTACAGTTGATGTTAATAGTGAGAAAAAGCTGAGGAATTTGAAAAGGGTACCAGAAAAACTGTCTGTTAAGGTCTTTTGTGGTTGAGTAGTTCACAGTTACTTGGACTGAGAGGTTTAACCAGGTCATAAACCAAGAGTGTGGGGTGGCTTATTTTCTCAATGTAGTGGATGAAAACAAATAAGTTTGAGAAGGTCTTACCAGTAAGAAAAGCCTGGCAACGTTTTGGGTTTGGGGAAGCATTGCAACATTAGTGAACAATTTGAACAAGAGTGAAGGGATGTGCCCAATGCTTCCATACAAGTAACTGTTGCATATTATTGTAGGTTTCCTTATTTCCTTGTGTTAGTGTTTTGATGAATGCAATGTAGATGTCATATATTTTAGTAACAGTACTTTGAGGAATGCAAAGGAAAATACTGTGGGCAAACAATTGAATAATAAAACCCAAGCGTGGCAGAAAGGCCAGACGAGTAGTTTCTCTGGGTGGTTTAGGTGCGAGATGGGGAGGTTTCCTTTGTTCCTCTGTTGCTGCTGACAGGGCAGGGTAAGCAGCCACACGTTGTTGTGACTGTCCCTATTGATCATGGGCTACTGGAACTGTTTGCAACAGGGATTAAATTAGGGCAGTTTTATGTGATGATTATGTGGAGTTACAGGAGCTTGTTGGCTACTGTTTTTCTCTGTGTGTGTCATGTGTTGCTCTCCTTTCAATGAGATTTAACTGTGATATTTAGTGTATTTAGTGTAATTTTTCCCTACAGGATAAAGTAGCATTGGAAAGACTTTAATCTCCTAATGATTCAGTGCTTGATGATCTTCAGTGAAGAGATTGATGACCTTGAAGTCATGAGTGTGCAGTGACTGCAGGACTGTTGTTTTTGATTTCTCAGATGTTTGGGAAGGTTGATAATCCCATTTGCATGTACATTCGTAGAGGTTTGTAAGTAATTTTTTGCAAGATTCCCTGCAAAAACACAAGTAGATTTTATTTTGTTATTCAGCACAGGAGAGGATTTAAGTGTGAGTTGTTTCTTTAGCTATAATAAAGAAGTCCACCCTTCCAAACTTGAAATTTTTTTCATAGCAATCTGTCACTTCTAAGGTACTTTATCCAATTTTATTTTTCATTCTGCTTATACATACTTACATGCCACACTATATCATTTTAAGCTTTAGAACAACATGGTGACACTGCTATTTTAAACTAGCCTTTCCTCTGGGCATCAGCAAGATCATCTCAGGACCACCAGGATTATAAATACTGTATGAGAAGGTCAGGTTTAAAGTTTCCAAATCTCCATAAGAAAGCAAGCTTAATTTTCAATCCCCTTTATAAAGCCTGATGAATTTATTATCCTCTACAAGCATCAAAAGAAAACAGCTGAAAATTAAACTGAAATGACATCTGTTCTATTTCATTCCTGTTGTTAACTTGTTTACAGATATAAGAAAAGTTATGTTCATATCCTTGGATCATATTACTTCCCACAGGGACATGACTATGCTTCTTCAGAAGAGAGAATTAAAGACAAGCAGGCTTATCTGGGTTTTCCATGTTTGTTTTCCTTTATTTTAGTATTCTACTAACATTAGTAAGAATATTTTTTCTACTGTAGTATTTTCTATCAATACACCTTGAATTTATATTCTTTGCATCCGTTGCTGGAGTAAGTATGTCTTTTGTTGTAGTGGTCTGTTATGGTATATTATTTTGATGTGGCTTGACAAAAGCATGAATTCAGTTTGAGAGGGAATAACTAGTGTTTGTCTAGTTTGCCTACACTGATTGTTGTTTAAAACCTGAATTGAATTAGACCTGGCTTTTCCAGTTGCATTTTTCAGATCCTTAGGAAGACTGAGGTATCTGTGTAAGGTAGGATCATTTTTTGTAGTAAAGAAAAAATACTGCGTTATTGGTGCAATATATGATATGAGCTTCAGGGTTTTTATTTGTGCTACAAATAATTTTATGTTTCTTTAAAGGGCCAAAAATCTTGCTCTGCTCTTCTCAAGAGTGTCTGTGTTTATAATCATACTAATTATCTCATTAGGCTTTAGGAGGTCTCCTCCCACAGGAATTTGGGAGTTTTTGAAGGGATCACTGTTTTAGTTGGGGTAGTGGGATCCTATGGATTTAGTTCATTCTCTGAGACAGCTAAGGGGCACACTTGAACAGGGACAGGAGTCAGATGTAGCAGTTCTGTGCGGAGTTGTTTGTTCTTTAAATCGTTATTGCAACATAGTCTTGGGAAAGAAGAGCCAAGCAAACGAGATTTGGCTGAGGATGGTTGGGGTCTGGAGATAAACTTGCAACTCACACCAGCTCTTTGTCACCACCTCAGCTTTAAAAATCTCCATTCCCTCAGTTCTTGTGGGATAGAGAATGCTTCTGATTATTCCCGACCCACCTCTTCCCAATGGGTTGAGTTAAAAAATAAAAAACAAAGTTATGGTCCACCTCTTGAAACCTGGGTTGGAGTGAGTTGGATGTTACTTGGCAATAGTTAAACTGGAAAAAATTTAGCAAAAAAAACTTCCAGTAAGGAAAACTAGCAAGCACCTATGGCAACAACCTTCCAACTGGAATGTGCAGCACTTCCAGTCACTGACAAAAGCTTTCACACACAGGTGATTCAGTGACATCACGTTGAAGGGTCTGCATGTACAAAGCACTTAATGTATTGCACTTGTCTGACTGGATTTTTTAATACCAGTGATGTTCAAACCTCATTTGCAATGGTGTAAATAACGAGAAACCCCATCAAAGTCAATGGATCTATATTATTATAAAGTTCATGTCAGAGCCAGTTAGGCTGGTAGCACTTATTAGCTACATTTATTCAGATTAGTTCCAGGCAGTTGCTGATGTAAGTTAGAAATAGCCATTGTTAATTAAATTGTAAAGGGAAGAAACTATTTATGTAACAGTGTTCCTTCTTGTTTATTCACATATAAAATGCTATAAATTGATGAAAATTACTCAATTCAGGTAACAAAACAGAAGTATATTGTAGCCTGCCTGTTAGTGTCACGAGAGAGGTATTTGGCCTGCAGATACAGTTGAATTTCAGAAAATGTTTTGCTCCATCAATGGATGGAATTAGTATTACTGGGACACTTAGAATAAAGAGAGATAGACAGGAGTCATAGCATTTGTTTTCAGATGCAGACTTCCCAAACTGCTGGTTTGTAGCTGGTATTTCAATTCATAGATTATAAATTCATATAATAATGCCAGAGGGGATCATTTGTAATCTTGTCCCCGTACCAAGGACACAGTATTCTAGTAGCAGTTGCATGACTGCCAAAAGAGAGGTAATACAATCTTTCTACTCCTACTTGATATTCCCATTTATACACGCAAGGTTCGCCTTAGGCATATCAGCCAATACTGAAACTGTGTTCAGATAGTTCAAGGAGATATCTGTGCTAGAAAGCATGTGGAGCTATGTTTTAGTTTCTAATTCATTTATTCAAAACCTGGTCATGACGTTTCATAAATTCCCTGCATGTAGCAATGGCTGAGGAGCTCTGTGTACTTCTGGTGTGTCACACACGCCATGGTGGTGTTGGCTGCAGATCTTCAGTAACCAGTTTCTGTTATTTCCCCATTGTTGACTGGAAGAGGGTGAGAACTGATCACTATGGGACCCATCAAAAATAAATCTGTTTCTTGTTCACACTCTAGTTATAGTTTGAAACTACCATCAGCTTTTAAGGTTTTTATATGTGATCTGATGATTTTTCATGTCAATCTACTTAATAAAATTGTATTCGGGCATTGTGGGGAGCACTGAGCAAATGAAGGATGTGCCAACCAGGAGAACGTCTTGAAACACTCCTGTACACCACCTACCTGGCCAGAGCAGGCAGAAACACCTGTGAACATCAGGACACATTTCCTTCCTGTTCAAACATGTATCATAAGGCTAATTGGGAGAATTGAGTTCCTGCTGCAGGTACTGAACAGCCTCACTGCTGCTCTCAAAAGAAATTCTCTGTCTTGGGATGGTTTGGATGCAGAGAATAAAGACATGATGATTTTAAAAACAATACATGCCAAAATAGCAGCCTTTAAGCAGTTTTGCAAGTAGGTTTGTTTCTTCATGGTTTTTAAAGTTCTACTATAAAGACAACGACTGTCCTCTGGCAACCTGTTCATAATAATTATTAATTCCCTGGTACTGTTTATGGCAGTTACAGTTGTTAATACTGGTAAGATATAGCTTCTCAGTTCAGTGTATTGATAAAGTTCTGGTGTTCAAGCACTCGGGAATAGTAATCAATGTACATCAGTGCAACAACCCAATATCACAAGTAGATCAGCACATAAAAAGCTTGGAAATGGATTTTCTTTTTAAACAAAGTGCTGTACTGAAAAAAGACTGTACAATGTTTCATGGGGTAGTTTAGTTCCTGTAGCTCCTTCTAGTACTGGGACAATACGTAATTTTACACTTGGGTTATAAAATTTCAGAAAATATGGGTTAAAATCTTACAGAAAGAATTTTATCTGAGTACAACTTAATCATTTTTAAAAATAATTTTGAAAAACCCTAGACCCCACGGCACCTTGTGGAAGGGGCACACCCTGGAGCAGGGGAAGAGTGTGAGGAGTGTGTATGGATGCCGCTGGAGCAACTTTCCTAATGGTGCCTTCCTGGGAACAGCATTTCCTACACCAGAGTGGTTTAATGGGGATGCCCAGACTGCACAGCAAATGCTAATTGTTATCTCTGGTCATACCATCATTTCACAATACAGATCATACCAAAATAGCACAGATGATTCATCTGTCAGAAGTTGTTGCCTTAACATTCCCTTTGTTAGAGACATTTTTGAAGAGCTGCAAAAGAAGACAAATACCATCTCTAGTGACCTAGGAAATTGGAAATGGTAGAAGATAAATAAATTTCAGGTGGGCTCAGTGCTGCATGGCAGAGTCTGGATATTAAATGGAAGTTTATGATGTTCATGTGTTTGAAGCAAGGGCCAAGCAGAGGCTCCAAAAGTTTCTTGGTCCAAGAGGAAGCATCCTGAGGGTCCAGAGAACACTGCCACTCTGTGTGTTAGTGTTCACACCACTTTAATGAAATACCACTTGAGGGAAAGAGGGGAGCTCATACAGTTGCAGTGTACCAGGTAGTCCTCTGCACCTTCAAATGTGTAGTCTTCAAATTAAGCCTATATAAGATTTTAGATAGACTTATATTTTGTTAGGAAAAGAAATTGCTCATAGAGGTCCTATAGTGACTCTCAGAACTGAAGTAAAATTAGAAAAGGAGTAGATGTCTTTAATATCTCTGCTGTTGAGCTGCCCGTATGCTGTTAAAATATCTCTGTAACTGAACCTGAGAAATTACTGAGATGACCAGATAATAAACAGAAAATATCTCCTCAGACCACTGTAAGGTTTCGCAAGTGTGGTCATGTCTGTTGGGTAATTCAATGCTCTGCTATCACTTCAATTATATTTATAAAAGTATAATTAGTTGAGCTGTAAAAATATACTTGAAAAACACTTGTTTAGGACACACAGACCAACATGAGCCATGCAAAATGCAGTTCCAGAGATGGCAATACTAGTTTTTAATTAGAGGAATGTTGGTTTAGGTGGCCTGTCGCTGAGTTTTTGATTTGTGTTGTCTATCCAGAGGGACTGAAAGTGTATCAGAGATTTCGGCCATTAAAGGATGTGCTGTATCTGATGGTGTTTCTGTGCTTCAGCATTTTTTTATGTATGCCAACTTTCACAAGCTGCTTGATTAACACCCCTTTTTAATCATTTGCTAAAGAAAGAGCATTTGTCTAGGTGTCAGTTGTTCAGGAAATTTTCCAAAAGCATAAACTCTCTTTCATGAACATTCTCATACTGGTGTATCCCACCTTCTGAAATTTTAAGATAGAAGAAAATACCTTTGACTATAATTTAGGACTGCTGTTATCTCAGATTGTGAGTCCTCAAGCCTGAGTTCATTTGTTCGTATTCATGTTGATTAAGAAAAGCAGAGTATAACTATAGCATTGTGCCAAATACTTTTGAAGCAGCCTGGTTCCCCATTTTATGAGGAAAAGAGGAAATTGTTATTTGTAGTAGAGGTTAAATTGGTGTTAAATAATGGACTTAGTTCTTTCAAAGTTTCCATCTTGCCATCATCTATAGGTGAGCAGAAAAGGAAAGCTGGGAGTCCCAGAAGAAGTTACTAGCCTCTTTCTCAGCCTGATAATAAAATCAACCAGTGCAATCCACCAGAATCACACCTCTTAAATATCATGTAAAGTACTCCCCTGACTGAGTTATTAACCTTCTAGAAAACTGAGTACTTTTAACTAGATCCAGGTTCTTACAACTGGTTTGTTATATCTGGGCGGCAAGCAAAATAGCCAGGATTCTCTGGACGACTTATAACTCTGCATTAGCAAGATACTGGGGAGTGCTTCCCATCCCAAGGATGAGCTACCCAGCAGTTTTTAAGTCAAATGAAATTTGTGTGTACTATTTTTTCTGCTATAACTCCTACTCTGCTCTCCCTAAGCACGTTACCTGTTTAAAATTAATTGTTGAGCTCACGTATTCCAAAGAATGAAAATCACTTTTGTCATGTTTGAAGACATATTTCTTAATGTTTTCCTCCATCACGCTGCTTAAAAAAAATTCTGCTTTTGCAACGCATAGTTTCTATTTTCTTAATTTTGTGTTTTCAGCATTTATCCACATTTTGAAAGGATTGTCAGTTGCCATTTCCCTGAGTTTTGCATACAAACTGGCAAATGAGTAAATGAAGAATAAATTAGACTCTGGAATAATGTGTGTTGTAGTGTTCGTTTTCATAAATGACTCTCCTTTCTCAGAGTTTTCGTGTAACTTTGCTCATTCAGCCAACTCTCTTCATTGTCTGCAAATTACCGGTGCCAGTCTCAGTTCCCCTTCCAGTAGATGCCCTCATTTGAGACACTTGAAATCATTCAGTCCTCATATCAAACCCACAAAGATTTGTAATCATTTGGGAAAACTGAAGGCCTGTAGCACCACAGCAGACAAGTAGTCAGGTTTCCCAACCTTATCAGTAGGAGACAAACTTCTATCAAGACACAGCAGGAAAAAACACTAAGCCTTGCTGAGAAAACTGGATCTTTAAGTTTTAAAACTCTTAATGTTTCTGGTCAAATCAACTCATGACCTTGATTTGCTCACCTCTTTCCAAGTTTGTGTGTTGTCACATCATTCTCTTTTAAAGCTGTTTATGGAAAAGCAGTTTAGTAAGGACAATACCAGCTCCTATTCTCACTTCTGGTAGATAGTCATGTAAGTCATGAATTGTAGCCGACTCCATGAAGTGGTGGTGGGAAGCTGGGAAGATCATCCCTTGACCATTTTCTGGGGTGCTCCTGTGTAGGGCCAGGAGTTGGACTTTGATGATCCTTGTGGGTCCCTTCAAACTCAGGATATTCTGTGACTGACAAGGTCATTCAGTGAAGCTGCAAAGTCTGCGCATGCTTCCAACATGACAAAGAGCCTCTGTCTTGAACACCAAGAGAAGCAGTAGCTGCTTGTGGTTGGGCAGGTGGGAAGAGCTTCCATTCAAAGGGAAATACTGGGCTTAAACTCAAGGAAACATCCATGTACAGAAGATGCCTAAAAGGGATGGTCTTGTGTAGGCATGTCAGCGACAGGACTCCAAGGGTGGTAGTTAATTCCAGGTTTTTTTCCCAGAAAGCTTCAGTTCTCTTCTAGCTTATGCACCACTCCTGTATTAACTCCTGCTCTGCCGTAGCCCTGCCTTGACTCCATGGTATCCTTCTGCTTCATAATTCTACCGAGTCCTGCTGAACTCCTTTAACCCCCTCACCGTCCTGTCTGAGCCATTTTTACAATGCTACACCATGTTAGGAAACTACAAGGTGGAGAAAGCAGTGACCAAAGACACGTATAAATTAAAAAAGATGGTCTTGCTACGTCATCTGCTGAGAATTTAGACCATTATTCTTCATGTGTTTCTTTCTCTTGCAGGGTGGGAATAATGCAGGACATACTGTGGTTGTCGATGGGAAAGAATATGATTTTCACCTATTTCCTAGTGGCATCATTAATCAAAAGGCAGTTTCTTTTATTGGTAAGACATTTTTGGAACTTATTATAAAAAATGACATTGCGTAGCGGATAGCTGCAACTGTTTTATAGTAACAAGGAAATAAAAACATGACTCTCAGTCAGATTTGCTTTGGCTGTTTGACTGCTGCTTTAACATGATAAGTTACTCTACTTTCAGTGTCAGTTTAGTTTCCGCTGTTAGACAACTGAAAGCAAGAACATCTTATCATGTTGTTCCTTCTGATACTTTATGGTATAGTTTGGACCCCGCCCTCTACTTGCAGTCTCTTTTTATACTTTCGGAAATATATGTGCTATTCTTTGAGCACACAAATGCCAGGACTTAGCTAAATAAATAGTATAAATTATGTCTGACATCTCTTTACTGACTTCCTAGAAATAGGCCCCAAGATGCAGAGCTCTTCTTAGGAGGTCATCATCTAGTCCGCTTTTTGTTCACATCACCAGCTGCTTAGGGTGATGTTGTATTTTGCTATAAACATATTTGGTGCAGATGGCATCATAAAAAGATTTGCACCATTCACTGGACATTTATCTTGTTTTTTCATAGTAGGCAAATTTAAGCCTCTTGTCCAAAGTTTTGATTCTTTCAGAGAGAAATGAGTGTAAGTTCCAGTGAGTCATGGAGTTTCAGTTTTGTTCCATTTAATAATTTCCAAGTGGATGACTGGAATCTGTTAAACGTATTTTTTCTCTCGGCTAAATATGGTGTGTTGTCTTGCTTTCCTGTTTACTCCCTTGTCAATTAGTAACGACTATAACTTGAGTTATGCTAAATTTAGGCTGAGACAGGCTCTTGCATATATTTCTGACATTCCCAAGAAGGAGGCAGCAGCTGTTTCCAGCCCACTGCATCACTAATCCTCCATGTCTCTCCAGTACTGCTCTTTATCGCTTGTGGGTTCTATTTTGTAGCTCACAAGCAGGGGGAAGGCATTGCTAATGTATTACAGCACTAATTTGAGCTGAGTTTCAAACAAATACCTGAATGTTGAAGAAGATTTAAATATTTTCTCTCAGGCTTGTCGGTGTGGTAAGGCCAGAGACTTCTTTGAGCTTTTCCCTGTGAACAATTGAGGCTGAAGTTGCAGGGCAAAGTCCACCATAAACAAAGACAAGAATCCGCTTACCTCAGCTGGCTGTGCAGCAGCCTGGAGTTCACGCCTGAAACAAGCCAGCTCTGGTTTTCCTGAGTTTAGCAGCCTAGTAGCTGCTTACCCCAAATCAGGATTTATCCAAGAAGTTCTCAAGATCACTTTGTGTGAAATTTAGTTTTACTTTTTCAATAAAATTTTAGACAGCAAGTGTTTACAGGCCTTACATCCTAAAAATGAGTATTTTATTCCTTGCATTAAAATAAATCATTTATGTTCCCAAAGGTAATGGAGTGGTTATACATTTACCAGGCCTGTTTGAAGAAGCTGAAAAGAATGAAAAGAAAGGTTTGTATCAAGTAATTTTTAACCTGCCTTTGTATTGGCAGCCGGGTTGAGGGTTTTTCTAAGCTGTTGTTTCCGACCATAAGTTTTCAGTGCAGTAATAACATCCTGGATCTTAAAAGAGGGAACAGTATTTAAAATGTTGAAATGTGTGGTAGTCTTTGGACATATTTTCAAAAACAAACTTTTCATGGGTTTTATGGAGTTTTATGGCATTTAATGCCACATTAGGTGGAAAATAAATCCTAAAGTGTGTGCTAAGCTTCCCTTGACCTCAGATAGGGATGATTTAACCCAGAGTTTCTGTGCCCAGATATAAACTTGGTTCTACTCTGAGCAAGGCTTTAGGCCCTATGACCTTCCAAGATCCTCTACTTCTTAGATTGCTTTATGTTTCTATATAAAAATTCTCTATTTTCTGAGGCACAAATGGAGTTTAAGTGAGGTACTTTGTAGAAAGTTAAACAAGAATATTTCCTTAAAGAATTTTGTGTAAGCCACGGCATTCTGGCATTAAAAAGAAGAAGTATCTTTGTCCATACCAAAATGAGAAAGCTGATAAGTCAGAAATGAGAAAAGTTTCTCAACAGAAACATTGCTGATATTTGATATTGTCTTGTGGTTTATCCATTTGGTCTATAGTTATCTCAACAAGAAGCCATATAAACTAGTAGAAAGACATAGAAAAAGTAAAAGCCAATGTCAAAGTTCAACCAATCAGCACAGCTGAAATCCTACCTTTCTTCATCTTTTGACAGGTTTAAAAGACTGGGAGAAAAGACTGATTATATCAGATAGAGCACATATAGGTAAGTGACGATTGAAGGGGAAAAAACCCTCACAAATGATTGCTTAGTTCATGATGCTAAATTAAATTATTATTCCACAGAGCAGTTATGTATTAGATCTAACGTAGCTTCTAATTATGTTGTGTATCATAATAATGGAATCTGTGTCCACTGAAGAGTGATGTTTTACATGTTTTCACAGTGTTTAAGGAATACTCGCTCTGTTTTCGCTTGGGGAGGCCTGTGCACTGTCAGCGACAGCAAAGGCACTTTGCCTTGAAATTATGGATGTCTGCGATTTAAAGAATATTTTTCTCCTTTGTTCTCTCACTATATCCATTTGATTTTCCACTGCAGTGTTTGACTTTCACCAGGCAGTAGATGGGCTCCAGGAAGTGCAACGTCAAGCCCAAGAAGGCAAAAAGTAAATATTTTCAAAACCCTCATTTCATTAATAGTTATGCAACTTCGGAAAATTGGTGTAATTTTGGAAAACAGAAATGCAATGTATCTCTAAAGAGCTTTGTTGATGTTACTAATTCTGTGACTCTGTTCTGTTCCTGCTTATGTTAGTGAACAAACTGTCAGCCAGACTCAAGGCCTCATGCTTTACTGAATACCATGAATATTAGGAATACTTATGCAAAGCCTGAAAGTTGCTATATATTTATTATCATAGAACTTTAATATCTTTTATGTCTCAGACCTTCTGCCCAGTATATGATATAGTGAAGAGCTTTGACAAAATTACTTGGCATAAAATGTATTTTTTTCATGTATTTATACATATCGGGGGGGTGTTTCTTTTTACTTAGCATTGGCACAACAAAAAAGGGGATTGGACCAACATATTCTTCCAAAGCTGCACGAACAGGCCTTCGGATTTGTGACCTCCTCTCTGACTTTGATGAATTTTCTTCAAGGTACAACTATTTTCATTTCTAAGTATTATGTTAAAGAGTGATACATGTTGCCTGACAGATTTGCTTTTAAGGGGATGTTTTTAAATATGTGTGAATTTTATATACAAATTGTCTAGAAGGAGAACTAGAAAGAATGTGTGTGTGTGTGTGTGTATTTCCTGTACTTCACAGAGTTTCTCATCATTTAAAATACAATTTTGAACATTGGGAAATGCACTGGTTGAGGTATCAGAGTCCTGGGCATTTTCTCCGTATAGCTTTCAGTATATACTGTGCATAATATAAACTGAATTCTTGCCTAAGGTTCTCTGATTCTGGGACTATGTTCCTCATAGTTACAATTTCAATATTTTACAGATTTAAAAACCTGGCACAACAATACAAGTCAATGTTTCCCACATTGGAAATTGATATAGAAGGACAACTGAAAAAGCTAAAGGTAAGGATTTATCACTTGCAATATTTATTTTAATTTTAAAAGGTAAAAATGAAGTGTACCAGACATAGCATTTATTGAGCTAATTTAGATGAAAAATGCATATGTTCATTATTATAAAAGCTTTTAATAAACAGTAGCCATGCTTTGTAGTAGAATGTTCTCTCTTACTGTAGGCATTAATGTAAACTCTGCGGAGGATTTAATTCTCCTATAATATTTTACTTTTTTGAATGTTGTATCAAAGTAGTCAAGACAATGCAGGGTGCTGACTTTAGTTAGTGTTCAGTCTGTCAGTGGGACTTCCATGCTTACTGAAGAATTGTTTGTGGAAGCATGTTTCAAGATCCTGATATTACAAGAAAATTGTCTTTTTACAAATAAATCCAGCAGAGCCATTGGTAAAAGAGCCTTCATGAATATGTAAGAAAAGAGGATGTTAAAAATATGTCTTACCTTTCGCAAGTTTTGTCTCATACTTTTTCAGAGCTGACACCCTGAAGTTGTTTTATAATAATCAAAAGGAGTGATACGGTTTTTTTGTGTTTGGACTAGTTCTAAGTCCCGTTCTGAATGTGTCTAGACTGTACACACACTATCTAAGGACTATAGCAAAAAAATTCAGTAGGTATACCACATCTCTGTGAACAGAAATGGTACAGAAATTATAGTGTTCTAATGCCATAATAAGTCATGTTCTCTTATATGAGTGGTTCAATAGATTGAATGGAGTATAAGCTAATGGTTGTATCTTTCAGGAAAGCACAGTTATTGAGGCTGTCTGCTTAGATTTATTTGTATGTTTTGTGTTTCAAAAGTGAACACAGTGTTCCCTGCTTCCAGCCATTGTCTGGGGAAGCTGACATTTGTACTCAATTTGCAGGGATATGCTGAAAAAATAAGACCCATGGTTCGAGATGGTGTGTATTTTATGTATGAAGCTCTTCATGGCTCCCCAAAGAAGATCCTTGTTGAAGGAGCCAATGCAGCATTACTTGATATTGACTTTGGTAAGTTATATTCTAAACACACCTTAACTCCTAAGAGATCAGTTTTATTTTGATTAGTTTTATTTTGATTTGTGTTTATACTGACTTTGCAAACAGCAGGAAAATAGAGAAACAAAATAGTCTTTCCTTAATAGGAACAGATCTCCCAGAAGTAAAGCTCATTAAGACAGAGATTTTATCATTAACACGATTAAGTGCTTAGGGTTTAAATATTGATTTTTACTGAAGTTTATTCCAGTGCAGCTGAAATTTCACTGCAGATATTCTTGTCTTGATTACTTTTAAATGTGTGTGCACATTTCCAGACAATCCAGGCACTCATTGCAGTGCTGCTTAGGTAATTCCTCTGCCATGGTGGGAAGATTAAACTGGTGCAGCAACCTCTAAGTCTTGCTGCTACAGTTGGTCTCTCCTCTGCTTCCTTACCAAAAGTCTAATTAAATCAGTGAAGAAAAAGTTAAGGACTGAAGAGATTCTCCAGTCCGAAGTCACAGTGTAGAGATCATAAGTAACCTCTTAAGACTCAGACAATTTGTGGCAGATACTTAGAGCCGCTTGTGCAGAGCAATGGGAATATCAGACTGTGACCTTTACACCGGGCACTCCATGAATGTAGTGGAAATACCTTCTGTGATACACAGAACATTGAAAAAAAGCTTTACACAGCAGCAGCATCCTATAATAGATCCCGTGCCTAATGGAGGTAGTATTGAGATGCTTTTGAATTTCTCCCTTGTGGGCAATCCTCAGTGAAAGCTGCAAAGGATGAATGACACGTAATAAAAAGAATTTGCCTTCCTCTTTGTCTGCTGTTCCAATTTAGCTTTAAAGCCAAACATAGAAGTGAAAAGCTTCTTTGAACTGATAAAGGAAAATCAGCCTTTGTTTATTACCATTGCTGACAGAGGGCTGTGCTGTTGTGTTTTTCTGACAGGCACGTATCCTTTCGTGACCTCCTCGAACTGCACCGTGGGCGGTGTGTGCACCGGGCTCGGCATTCCCCCGCAGCACGTGGGTGACGTGTACGGCGTGGTGAAGGCTTACACCACCCGCGTGGGCATCGGGGCCTTCCCCACCGAGCAGATCAATGTAGGTTTAATGTTACAAATGTGATATACACAGCTGGCAACAAGTAACAGTCAATGGAATGGTGTAAGTGTTATTCCACTGATAAATAAGCATGGTAATAATAATGCTGAGCAATCACACTCATGAAGAGAGGAGAATTACATTATGAACCATTACGAAAGGTATTTTGCATCAGAGGAGAGAAACACGAGTGTGATGATGTTACATTGCAGTGACCATACTTCTGTTGTAATGATCAATGTGAAAACAGATTTCATCATCTTATATAACATCATTAGGTGTGTTTCAGTGGCGAGAGTTTGTTGTGGACTGGAACTGTCAGTGCATCCCAGAAGAGCTTAAATTACAAGAACAACTTCTGTGCTTAACAGCCTGTGTTCTCTGTGATTTATAGAATAAATGTGGTGTGTGCGTCAGCCAGTCATGCACAAATGGGTCGATAAAAAGAACGAGCGAGATTTTGATTCTTTTAAACTGTCCGCTGTATTTTCATTATCAAGAAACTAGAAAGCTCAGGGTATTGATTATGAGCTATGCACACAGCAATCTTTAGGTCAGTGTTCCGAATCTAATTTAAGGCTTTAGTCGCTAAAATCCTTTCTCTAATGGCTCAGGTGAGTTGATGGTATCCTTTGGGTTTATTAATCATGAACATAAAGTTTCTTCCTTCTTTATTTTTACCACAATATAGACACTGCCAGTCTGAATGGAGCATCTGGCAGTCTCACACTGTGGTAGAACCGAGGAGCCCTAGGCATGGCACCCTAGCTGTTTTGACCTAGACAGTGTATAAGCATTAGTCTTGTCCCAAGCATTTACAGTCTTGTCCCCAAACCCAAAAGATGTCAGAAGACCAGATGAAGAAAGTAAATGCAAACAAAATGTTATAAAGGACTGAACTGTCAAGGAAATCTTCCTGTTGGATGAAGAAGGAAGAAAAGTCTCTCCTTAGAACATGGAAGTCATATTAAATACATGATTTGAAATACTAGTGATTGCAATACAGAAATCCTGTGCATGAAGGGATTTGTTCTCTGCCTTAGTCCTCTCCTAGCAAATTTTTTTCCCTGAAAAATAGCTTTGAAATTGGAACAACTATATTTTTCTTGCTATCCATCTATATTTGTTTGTATTTGTTTTCCAGCCATGTTTTCAGTGAAACACCCATCAGCATTCTCTCTGTCTTATTCTAGGAAATCGGAGATCTTTTACAGTCCCGTGGCCATGAATGGGGAGTAACTACAGGCAGAAAGAGACGCTGTGGCTGGTTAGATCTTGTCATTTTGAAATATGCTCATATGATCAACGGATTCACTGCGTAAGCATCAAAGATTTTGCGCTACATTTGGAAGTGATAATTTTGTGCTTCGCAGAATAAATATGTAGGTAACATTAATATAAGTCCAGTAAAGTGTTACATTTTAAGCAGTACAATAATGCACAGTGGGCAACTGAGAATTGTCTTAATGCTAATAATAATCTAATTCCTTTGACTTTTTTTTTTTCAAATTAAGTGGTTTTACAACATGAGAGGAGTGATTTTTTTGGTACATGTTTTCACTTTGTTTTCATCAGATGGCCAGTGTAGATTGGATCAATATGTTGGTTTTCTAATAGTTTGCTCTAGTGTTTTTGATCCAGTGCTTTCATACTGACTTGTGCCATGGTCTAAAACCTTTTGGGTTTGAGCTTGGTTGACTCTAATGGATCCTACTTGTAGGACTAATTCTGCATCATTTGGAACCACTGCCTTGATAAGTGAGATAACTGGGATGACACAAGGGTACAGCAACTGCCACAACTTTCATTCCAGTTCCTAGAGGTTCATTTACTTACAAAGGTGTAGTCAAATATTGTGTTATAAATTCTGCTTTTAATGGGCTGAGTTTTATTTTCTTTGGGACCAAGTGGCTTCTTTGGTTGATGCATTCAGGCAAACTTGTCCATATACACAAACACATGACCCTGAGCATTTAAATATATTATAGAGTGAGACATAATTTAATATTGTTTATGTTAATAATGTTGCAAAGGAACAATGGTCTTGTTGATTAATTTATCAGAAGGATTTTTAGGTTTGGATTTTTTTCTTTTACTTGGATTTATGTTTTGTTTTAACTTACACTGCTCTAGTTTATGTGAAAATAGCTTTAGGAAGGCATTGGGTTCCCTTCCATTTCAGTTCTATACAATTACTGCACTCCTATCAACAAAACTATGTCAGCTCTGATAACTGTGACAGCTAAAAAACATGGGTAGATTAAAAAGCTTGAAGAACTGGCTCTATGGTGCTTCTTTCCCAGAAAGTCTCTTCATTTAATCCTTTCATTCATCACGTACTTACTGAGCACATATAGCCTGGACTATTATGCACATACCTGTCTAAATCCTTAGCTGCTCAGATTTTTGCCAGGCAACATCTAAAATATTGTTCTGGAGAATTTTACTAGTTCAAAAATGCAGTTTTATTCAGATCAGCGAATACTACACTGTCTTCTTGAAGTTCCATTTTTGTCTTCCAGTGTGTTCATTCACAAAATTAATAAGGCTCATTAAACTGACAGCACAGCCCAGGCACTGAAAGTCAGGATGGGATCCTTCTTAATGAACTGCAGATGTGGTTTTAGTAACCAGATTATGCTTGTTCTGTTATAAAAGTATAATTTAGTAAATGTGTGTGTCAGACAGTTGTTGTGAATCAGTAGGAGTAACAGAAATAGTCACTGTCAGTGATGTCAAGTGTCATACCCACCCAAACCAGGCCCAGCAGGTGCCACTTTCCACAGTCAGAGTGCATTTTCATGCACTGAGCTGAACACTGTGCACCTGCGTGAGCAGCCAAGCATTTGGAAATGTCTCGTAGCAACTCAGTCAAGTATTCATGCCGGAGGCATGAATTCAGTTAACAGTGTCCATAGTCTAATACATTTTTGTATTTCTGCTGGCTGGGCTGCCTGAGCTGGATTTGTGAAAGGGATATAAAAAAGATGAAAAGTATTAAAGAGAAGATTCATCATGTGTGTAACTAACTGATGTTTTTTGTGCAGTTTGGCATTAACAAAATTGGATATTCTCGATGTCCTTGATGAAATTAAAATCGGTGTTGCCTACAAATTGGGTGGAAAAAGAATTCCATATTTTCCAGGTAAGCTGTTAAACCTCTATGTTCATTTTTATCTTTCCTGCCTGTTAAGCCACACCTCTTGGGAAAGACTATTCACTTTTTAAAATCAGACTTGATTTCTTTTTCACTGGACATTCTGTGTCAATTTATGGAGCTGCAGTATCTGTATAAAGACGGCTGTACCATTACATTGGCATTTTCCATTCACCATGCATCTGTGTACAATGGCAAGAACTTAAGAGCAAATAAAATCTTGTGTTAGGGCCTCTATGTGTTGTCCCATTAGATTTTTTTATTGGCAAAATCAGGGATCTGAAAGTCAGCAAGACTTGAGTCAGTGACTGTGTATCATTGGCAATAGCATTTAATGAAGCAAAATTGAAATAAAAGCTGTGCAAAAATGAGATGGAAACAAGCAGAATAAAGCTGCTTCTGGATGGCTTTATTAAGCTTTATTAACAGCAACAACACTCTGGTTAATAAAAATAGATATTGCCCCCTCAGTAATGATTCATGTTAACATTTTTTAGATGTAATAATACGTAATTGTTTTACATTAATGATGTTTTCAAGATATGTGTAACAGTCTCTGCCAAGAAAAGGGTTTTGGTCTGTTGAGCTATGGGAGATTCCAGAGGCACAGGGTGGACTGGCAGCAGCCAGCTTTCCCACCACTCTTGGTGGTTCCTGGCTATGGACACAATGAGAATTCCAGTGGGAAAAATCTTGTAGACATCAGAGTTTTTCACAAGACTGATTTAACCTTGTTCCCTAAAGGTAAAACTCTGAGACAGTAATGCCTTGTCTACTGTTTTATTCTGTGCAAATCTGAACCAAA
The DNA here is from genome assembly GCA_013397865.1 of Struthidea cinerea. Lineage (NCBI taxonomy): Eukaryota > Metazoa > Chordata > Aves > Passeriformes > Corcoracidae > Struthidea > Struthidea cinerea. Next base: position 273,595 of record VZTI01004555.1, on the reverse strand, counting down.
AAGCGTAAGTACTGTAAACCTCAAAAAATCTTATTTCCTCAAAAATAATACTTTAGTGTTGTTGACTCCATGTTGACAGCATAGAGTACATTCTACAGTTTTTGGAAGAGGAAGCTGCATTCCTGGATCCTCTTGAATCAGATTTATCTTCCTAAGTATCGGAATTTAATCTAAATTAAGAATAAAGAAGAGAATGAATGAACAAACCAGTAAAAATACTGTTTCCTCATATATCAGATTTTAAATGTTGTCAAAAGACTTTATTGGTCAAGAGCCATAGGTATGTTCTCTTAAGGCAGAGGAGCCAAAATCAACTGTGACAAAAATGGTTCTCCCACAGCTAACCAGGAGATACTACAGAAGGTGGAAGTAGAGTATGAAACAATGCCTGGGTGGAAGAGTGACACAACTGGAGCACGAAAATGGGAGGACCTCCCACCCAAGGCCCAGAATTACATCCGCTGTGTGGAAAACCATGTTGGCGTGCCAGGTAAACCTTTCTGAAGATGTCCATATGAGGCTGCCACAGCAGACAGACAGACACAGCTCTGTGGAGGTGCTCAATTTGTTAGCTGGAAGTCACTTTATTTGGGCAGGAGGGAACGGAAGTACCAGTGGTTGGGCTGATGGGGGTAAATGACAGTTTGCCAAGAAGCAGCAAAGGGTGGTGTTCAGCAGGCAGGTTTGCAGTGCTGCAGAGAGCTCCAGGCTGCTGCTGCCAAGGATTCAACCAGAGGAAATATAAACATATGTTGTTCTTGGCAAATGGCCACCTTCTGTCAGTGAAAACTTTGGGGTCTGTGCACCGTGCTCCAGCTAGGTGCACAGTTAGGCTGATGTCCTCATCTCTTCTTTCTGGGTCCTGCACTGCATCCCTGTTTGAACTTAGATGTCTTTGTTTTGGTTTTTTTCCATTCTTACTCATATAAGGAGATGTGTTGCATAACAGGTACAAGATTGTTCAGCCCAGTCCTTCCTCTTTGGAAAAATGAGAATCTTATCCTCCTTGATCTGCAAAGGTCAAGCCACCCAGTTTTCTTCAAATCTAACTGCTAGAGCTCTAGAGGTGCCAAGAGCTCTAGGGGTGTGGCATGAATGGTGGAGTTTGCAAGGGAATTTCCACAGTAACAAGCTTAGAAAGCTGGCACGTGTACTTTTGTTTTCCATAAAGCACCTCAAAGGTCACATCAGTGGAGTACAGGCTGGTTACAACTGTGGCAATTCCTGTATTGGTCATGGATCAGGAAGCATCTGATAGCAGAGAGTGAAACTCAGAGAATGGCCTGTATGTGGTCAAGGACACACCAGGAATGTGTAAATACAGCTCCCCTTACTTTTATTCCTTTGGTTCTCTGTGTGAAGTTAGGACGCCTTGCTAGGTTTGATGGCTAAAGGAGAGACCTACCCACAGTCTGGGCAATAAAACTGAAGTGGAACAGCTACAGTGCAGATCTTGGGGTGGCTGCTCACAGTGGATGATGTTTATAGTTAGAGCTTGACATTTAAAAATATTACAGTATGTAGGCATCACTCTCTCCTGTTCCACATCATGCAGACTTGGGAGTCTGGCAGAGCTCTGACTTCCTTTCTGCAGGGATGTAGCTAAACATCCTGTCACTCAAAACAATGGCACTTAAACCTGCAACAAACATTCCTTACCTTCTATTAGGCCTTCCATCTGCAATGTTTTTTTTGTGTTTATGGTATAATTATTTCATGCTTTCAAACTTCAGTATACTGCACTTTTACTCCCGTAGTGCAGCTGGAGTAGAGGGATTTTTGAGAATGAAACTTCCTTCCTAAAATTGGTCAGTCTGTAGTGAAGCATGATGAAAGGTGAAAATTATTCCAGTACATTGATTATAGTATTTACTCTCAGTAATTGTTCTAACATGTGTGTTTTCCTCTGTAGTTAAATGGGTTGGAGTTGGGAAATCAAGAGAGTCGATGATCCAGCTGTTTTAAACAAATTAAGAACTTCAGTGATGAGAAGCACAACTTGGTGTTCATCGGTTCCTTACTGCATCCTCTTTAAATGGAAATGCTATTTAAAACAAACAATTTCTTCTAGGAATTAAATAGAAACACAACATATATTCTGTATTGTAACATTTTATTTAAGTTCTCAGTAAATTCAGTGTAAAATCTCCTTGGTGTCCGTCATCAAATAAAGTGTTCCTAACAAAATAGGGAAATAATTTTTTTTTCAATTGATCCATGTTGCTATTTGAAAGTACTTTACACCTATATAGTATTTCTTCTTGTTGAAACCAATATTAAGCCTTTTCTAATAATTATTGGATAACTTTAGAATTGTGAAGCTTGGATTTTTTCCTTCAAATCTTAAAACACCTGTGTATCTGGGTTGGCAGTACCAGGACAGATATCGTGCACTGAAATTGGTTGAATTATAAAGATTTTCAGTTTATAAAATACAGTAAAGTTAAGTGGGTATTTTTGACTGCACAAAGCAAAGCAAACACAATTATGTATAAATTTTATATAATGTTTTTTAGTAGCCTACTAAAATGAATGGAGAGCAGCTAAAATGTATTTATCACAAAGCCTATCCTAGTAACCGAGATAACATCTGTAAAGGGGCCAAACTGGAGAAAGCTGACCTGTGTAATAATTCTTTGAACTATTCTGTGTGCTAACAGGCTGGAGTCTGTCAGGTGTGCAGCCTTTCTTTTAGGCAGTAGGGAAGGGAGTGAGTGAAGGTGGAAGGAAGAGAGTCTGCAGGGTACAAAACACACGAGCAGAGTGGAGCTGAGACAGCACACTGCGTTTTCTCCATGAACCTGGGAGATTTCTTCCTGCTAGTCCTGTGATCGTAGTTTCCCCAAGTTCTACTGTAGTACTCTGTTGAGGAACTTTAGACTTGTGGCTCTGTAAGGCACTCGCTTCCACAGCTCATAGGTTTCCAAGAATAAATCAATGCATGACTCAATGATGACTGCTGCAGTATTTACACCCCTCACACATTTTGACCTTCCTCAGCAAAATGTAATGCCTATTTATAAAAGGGCATGACACGTGGCAGCTGGGGTTGGGACATGTAGAAGCTGTGGAGAGGTCCCAGAATCTTCAAGAATGTACTTGGACTTCTTTGTGGATTTTCTAATTTATAATGGTTATGCATCAAGAGCTCTCAAAAAAGGCCCACCTCTTGTAAAGGAAAAAGATAATTCTAGAGACGGAGTTATTCCTTAACCCCGAAATTCTCCAAGTAGATGATCCTTTTTTATATATGTCTCAGAGAGCTGTAACAATATTTTTGTATCATTCCCATGGGCTGTGGAAATGGCGTCACATCCTAGCGATGCCATCATGTACTGTGTAAAAATAGCCCTTTTCTGACATGGTAACTCCAAGGGTACAAAACGATGACACTTGGCATTAGAAATGGGGAAAAAAGGAAAACCTGTCAGGAGGATCTTGTGCCATACTCATCCCCTTTGTCTCATCTCACTCAATATCAAATAGCAGATAATATTCAAAGCCATTTGGGTCAAGAAACACTTTTTAAAAGTACCAGTGCAAAGCACTAAATGTAAGTCTTTACAGATTGCTGCTTGTAAGGCAGAATTCTTACACCATCCAGCTCCGGTGCAGTCTCTCCATGCCACAGTTCATTATAGAGTCTGGCTTAATGCACAAGCAAATACCCTTTTTCTCTCGGAAAAAAAAGCAAGAGAGCCCAAAGCTGTGAATCTTTACTTCTGTTTTAACTCCTTTGTCCATCTTTGACAAATCGTTTAATCTCACTGCTGCTGGTTTTGCAATCTGTAAAATGGCAATTAGGAATACATCCTCACCTCTTCAACACTCCCTTTTGGAGTTCCCTGGGTCAAGCCCTGCAGTCCTTGATCTAAATTGAGGAGGAAGCTCTCTCCATGGTATTTGTTGGTGTTGTGATGAACGACCAATGAGATTTCTGACCTTATTTAATGATTGTGAAGCACTTCTGAAAGGTACTTGGTAAGTGCTAATTATCACAAGTACTGTGGAGTGTGCCTCATTTATATGAGGCACTTTAAGCATGAAGATGCTTGGAGATACAGTAATTAAGTTTTGTTTTCACATGGCTTAACCTTGTGACATTTGCCTTCTGAATGATCTAGAGCTGTTCCTTTTCTTGGCCCCATCTTCCTCCATGCATTTTTTGCCGGGAGGTGGCCACTATATTTAAGCTTTGGTTGATTTATAGGCAAAGTCCACAGTGACTAACAAGCCACTTGGTGTGCTGAATAACTGGATTAAATGATCAAATCTAAACTGAGTATTTGGCATATTGAAGACAATAGCTTTTCTATCTTAATTTTCACAGGATTACTTTCCACCTAATCTTTTTATTTTCCATTTTTTCCATTAAGTATCCATTAAATCCACATGGCCTGTCTTTGCTTTCAAGGATTCATCAAAAAGCTCAGTGATGTTGTCAGTGAGCATGATGTAATAGGCAATTATCCCATTACTTACTCTGTTACCATAAAAATAATATCATGCATTTCATTTCATTGCATGGATATTTTAAATGAAAGTTTTACTCCTATTAGATTTTATATGTGCTGTCATTGAGTTAAATGTAAGTTCAGGCTTTTATCAAAAAGCTCTTTAATCTACTGAGAGACACAGTGCTTAATAAGAACATTTTAATGTAAATTTTCTTTAATTTTGGCTGTTTTCCATGTATATTATTTTGTATTGTTTGGAATTTCATTTAATAACAATCACTGTGATGAATTTAAGTGCTTCTTTCTCCCCAGCCAAATTCAATAATAATGGCCAAAACTGGTTGATGCATCATCCTGTTTGATATCTGGATGGAAGAATAAGGGTAAACGTTTACTGAAAAGCTGTAATTTGTGGTAAAGATTATAGTTTTTTAAAGTAACAGTTACAGATTCACTCCTGCACAGTAATGTATTTGAGATATTTTCTGACACTTACCCTTGCAATATGGCCTTCTTAGTCAGATACACGCTTACTAACACATTCAGGATAGGATTTTGAAGCTTTTGTCATTTTTTAATTTGGCTATATATGGTCTTACAGTTCTGGCATAATGCACTTTATAACAGGAAAGAAAATGAAGCATTTCCATTGTAATGTGCAATCTATTCTTACACCTTATGCAGATTTTTTTCAGATGATTTTTGATCCACACCCGTTTATTTTGTCCTTGAATATGTATTAAAACAGATTTAAAGTAACAGTGCTTGGTCTCTATTTCTCTTATTTTTTAACAAAATAAACCTTATTCAAAAACCTGGTTTCATATTTCATGAATTTTAGAAAATAAGTAGCAGCATTAGTGAACGAATGTATCTTTTCTCTCAGTCTACAGATTTTCAGTGTTGGGCCTTTTTTCACAAATTCCACAAACTTTGTCTCCCTTTCCCATTTACAAACTGATCATGGATCTACCTTTACCACTGGGCTTCGTGGTTAGTCATCTTTAGTTAGCTCACCTGAGTGACCAATGGTTTTATGAAGGAAACATACATTTTCCAGTTGATGCAAAAATTCTTGCAATAAAATCTGGCTCAGAACAACTGATGTCAACTCCACGAAGCTCCTTATCAGCAGCACTGTGAGAGAAAGCAAAGGTCGATATTGTCTCAGATACACAATGAACACCTCTAAAATTGAGTGGGCTCCAGACAAGTACTGTTAGGGCTTCCAGAAGCCTCCATAGAAACCGCTCCTTTTCTCATCTGTTTCAGAAGGAGACAGAAACAGCAGGTAAGTGACCTGTCCAGTAAATGACAGCAGGTCAATGCCTCACACACCACTCAGGGCAATGCCTGACACACCACTCAGGGCAATGCCTGAGACCTGTATGAGAATTGATCTGCTAATTAATTAGTATTTCTTCATTCCTTTGCATCAGTTATATATATATCAATGTAAATATATATGCACACACACATATGTCTGATTTCACATAGAATGGGCTTTGGTAGCTGAAGCATCTGAAGTAGAGTCATCTAAATCCATGTTAGGCTGGCAATACCTAAGGTAAAAAATCAAACAACCCCCCAAAAAAACCACAAACACACAAAAAAATTTTAAAAATCCAGACTCAAGCTGTAGATCTGTGTCCGATGATTGGGATGGAGGAAAAAATAGACATTCCTGCCCCTAACCTGTGACAGTAATACTTTACGTGGGGTCAAGCTCTAGCCCACTCATTATTCCCTGTGGAAGTGGCCTTGCCTCCTGTACAGTAACATGTCCACCAGAGAGCTGGTTTAAAGTGTCAGATGTTGGCAAAAAGGATGAGCTCACATCACCCTTTTAACTGGGCATCAGGCAAGAAAGGAAATCCAGCTCCAACCATCTTATCTTTAGAAGTCCCTGTTTGTGGCGGTCCATGAGGGTGTAACCTAGGGGTTTGTTGGTCACTTATGAGTGAGTGTGTTAGTACTTGCTTTGTCTTTTTATTACATCCAGGTTGCCAATGACAAAGAGGATGCCTGAGGCATGGAGACTGCCACAGTGCTACATGGATCCATGGCATGAGAGAAGTGGGATTGTACAGCCTGCTTCAGGGAGGTGGGGAATTGGGTCCTTTTCTTCCCAAATCACTGGTCCATCACAAACGAGCTTTGATAATGAGTGTGTTTTACAGAACGATTTCAAGATTTTGCCATTTAATCTCTTATAAACTTACAGGAAATTAGTTGTTCTATGATACTTTCATGTGTTATTAATATCTGTAGATTTCTGGAGCAGACTCTGTTCATTCAATATTTGCCCATCAGCTCCATGAGATGGTAAGAAAAATAAAACAGGAAAGAAGGTCTTTTGTAAGTACATACACTTTATATCTTCCATTAATGTAAAAAATTTTGGCCAACAGCTGCATTTTTCAGGGGTTGAAAACAACACAAATTTTAACACTATCTAAAGAAATGTGTTTGGCAAGAAAATGTCTTTGTCAGGGAAAAAAACCCCAAACACTTCTGTATTTGAATATTTTCACAGTTTCAAGATAATGCACCCTTCCTGTGACAGGCATTACCTTTCAGGAGCTGAGCGCAGACACCAGAGTTTACATTGCAGGGCTGTAAATAGTGCCTCAGACAGCAGTGTTGGGTTTCAGGCGATACCTTTACAGTGCCTGCGGAGTGGCAGAGCACTTCAAACAGTTTAGGTGGCTGCTGAAATCCTTAAAATACCCTGGGCAGAGTCACTGGAGACAAGTTTTCTTAAGGACTGCAGAATACAGTCAGCTATATGTGCCCTTCCAGCAGAGGTGGCAGTATCCACCTTCATCTTTCACCATGGGAGACAAAACTTTTCGTGCTAGCTGGGCCTAATTCTTCAAATGTGAGGAAATGGTGTTTGCCACTGAGGTTTTTGAGCCTGGCTGGCCTGTAAATGGAAAAGATCCCGAGCAAGTGGTGCTGGAGTCAGCTTTTGGAGAGTCTGACAAAATGACAAGCGTGGAAATAGAGTGTATTACCAGTCATGATCATAAAAAGGTGTTTCATGGTGTTCTTTGCTTCTGAAGAGGAAACTTACTGTGTCAAACCTACAGTAATTAGAGTTATGTTTCCATTGAGATTCTTAAAATAGTGCAGCCCTCTACCATGAATGGAAAGCTGCCCTTTGAGCTCTGAATTCCAGACTGGCTGACAAATGGCAAAGACACTGATAAGCCTGGGGGCTGGGCCATAGAAAGCTCCTGAAGCTCAGGAAGAGGCTCAGGGTTCCCCATGTCTCAGTACACGCTGGGAAGCACCTGCTTAAGGAGCCAAAAATGACCTGAGGTTTAAATGAGATGTCAGGATGAGTATGAGCAAACAGTGTGCTTGCATCTTGAATAAAGCAGATGGTCTTCTGGGCTGTACTGAGGGGGATAATGGCCAGAAGAGGTAGGGAAAGTGCTTCCTATTACTCATGTTGATGAGTAGTACCACAGATTCCTGCTGCACGTCTGCTGGTATCCATTGTAATGGCATGTTTTGTGTCCTTAGTAAAGGGCTGAAGAAGAAAAGGAGAATTGGCAAGATGATGTGATCTTCTAGTTTCAAGACGCTGCCTTGCTACAGATAAGACTCATTTTGCTCCCAGTGTGCAGTCAAGTGTATGTCAGTACCACAGTCACAGATTTGCTGCTCAGTTCCCACCCCATAGCATTGAAAACAGGCAGTGCAGTTCAGATTTCATACTTCAATTTTCTTCTCCTTCATTTCTCCCTGCCATTGAGGCTGTGCCCTTGTGGTGACCTTGGCAATGACTCTTATCTCTGTTTCATGCTTTCGTTGGAAGCTGGGTTCTTTCAGAATTCAGGAATGCAGTTTGTAGCTGTACCAACGGGGCCTCAATCATGTCTGTCTGAGATAAAATATAGCTTGTAGACATTGACTGAGTAAGTTCACAAAAGGTTTGCCTTGTCATTCTGAAACAACATTAAGTTTCTATCTAAAGCTTCTAAAGGGGATTATTGGAAAAGTGGACTAAGACATCAAACCCATTCCCTGAGTATTTGGTCCACTGGTTGTTAGTATATATGTTCTGCAGAAAAAGTCATATGGCTTCAGTGATCTCTACTTGCGTATATTGGGCACTGGAATAAGTAACATCTCCAACTTTGCCAGAAGAACTGAAGTTGGAATAAAAGAGCAGGAAGCTCATGTGCTGGGTGCTGAACCTGGCCTGAAGAAAAACCCGTGCCTGGGACGAACTGGTTGGGGGCTGTGAATTTTGAAGAGCTAGGAGGAATGTCAGGCTACTCTTCTCCCTTATTCAATCAGTTATTCAATGCCAGTATCACATTTTTGTATTTGAACCAGCCACAGCGGTGATACATTTGTATATTTAGGTAGCCCTTCCTACAGCTTAGGCAGTGATAATGGATCAGTACTAGAAACAGAGGCTACACTGAACACCTTCACCAACAATCTGGAGATCTTCTAAATCTTGCAGATAGGAAAGAAGACAAGAAGGACAGGATTGTGTTGCACCAATATCTTCTCTGAAATCCTCATGCAGAAAAAAAAATCAAAAAATATTAATGCATATACATGATAAGCTACTGAGCATAAATACATGGAATAAGTTACAATAGATTTTAATATACGTGGAAAAGAAGTCAAGTGAAAGAAATAAAAGAAGTTAGCTAGTTAAGGCATTACAAATAGGATGAGGCATTTTGTCTATTAGAGATTGATTTGCCCCACACTATGTAATTAAAATACTAAAGCTGGTACTGATGAAAGTCTGAGCCCTACGCAAAATGCATTGATGATTTCCATGCAGAGGAAACATGCCAGCAGCACAAAAAAGTCTCATTCTATTAATTGGCACCCTGGATGGTAGGCCTAGGACTGAGCATTACTTTTATAGCTCATACCACACCACTCATGCAAACTGCTCAGCAGAGAGCAAAGAGAATGAGTGCCTTCAAGACTTCCCAGCATAAACGGATTTCATCTGCAAAGGCTGCGCTCAGGAAATTTCCACATTAGCCCTCGTGATGGTCCCTGTAGCTGTGGCATGTTATCCTGGCAATGTTCTGGGAATCGCCTTGACTCTGTGCAGCTTCTGTTCTCTGCACAGAGATCTTCTCTGTGCAGGGCTGACAACACAGCCACACATATTTAAAATAAACACACTTTGTGGGCTGCTGGTGGGGATGTGACATGGTGAGTGCAGAGCTGCATTCTTGGCCAGCCTGCACTGACACAGCCCCTTTGAGCTGAGCAGATGCACCCTGAGTTATTCCATCTGAACTGATGCTCTGGGGAATGGAGAGAGGAGAGCATACGAGGAAAAACATATAAAGCTGTCTTGAAGCAAGGATTCACTTCCACAACAAAATAATAAGAGCAGGGCTGGATGCAGCTGCAACATGGTGGGAGGAAGGTTTTGCCCAGCTCTTCCCAAGCCATGTGTGGGAGAGGATGTTTGTACTGTGTGGGGATAGTGAAAGCTACCTCTCAGAGCCTCTCCCACATAAATCCACACTGAATAATGGATAGCACTACTTGGACAAAGATTTAAAGAATTCTTAGGACAACCACCTAGTATTAAATCAAAAACATTGCTGCCTGCAGAGAAAGAAAACAAAACACTTGGCACCACATTAGGCCAGCAATAGCAGTTCTCACTGTCAGAGCTAATATTCCTTTTTTCATGATGGATTTAAATAATCCGGAAAGAAGCAAACTGAAAGGAAACTGTGCAAGAGAAATGAAAGCACACTATGGAAGGGCCAGGAACAACAGCAACCATGAAAAAAATCCGGGGAAAGCAGCCCTTTTGTAAACCCCATCAGCAGAACAATAACGTCTTTGTAACAGCAAAAATAATTTATAGTTTTGAGGGTGCCCTCTAGTGAGTGAGACCCTCGGGTGTTCTGACCTGCTGAGCAGCACTGGTGTATCTCAGGGCTGGCAGAACAGAATCACGTTCTGAAACTCAACCATGCTGTGCTAATTTAAGAGCAAGCACTGGCTGGGGTGCCAGGATGGCAGAGCCTTGGCTTAACAGCAGTGTGTCTCAAGAACCAGCCCTTAATCCTGCACATCACTGGCTTAGCAAATATTTTTTGGATGTGCAAACCAAATCATCAAGGTGAGGGCATGAACTCTGTGCTAGCAAGTCCTCACAAAAAAACAGGCTCTTTTGAACAGATAATGTCTGAACAGGGTGTAGCCCTCTGATCCCAGCTGTAAACATGTCTGTTAAGGCTGACGTACTAAGAAAAGGACACAGAAAAAAGAAAACAGCCCCAAGCCCTTCCAGTGAAAGCAGGTTTATGCAAAGAGGGATTTTTTATCTTCAGATCCATATTGCAGAGCAGAGAAAGGACAATGCAGTGGGACTGAGCACATGGGGCGTGGTGCTTTACCCCAGGCCTAATCGGGGATGTGTGCCCATCCTGATAGTCCATCCCATATAACACAGGCTGCATGCTGGCACATGGCCAACTACATCAGTTATTATAATATACTTTCCACTTGAAAGGATTTCCAGAATATTCCTTTAACAGTTTTAGCATGAAAACATTAGAGAAGAAATGGCGAATTGGCCAAAATCCACTCATTTGATATCAATTCAACTAAGGAAACTCCCTATTTAAAGAGGTGTAGGAGGCGGAGTACCACCTCTATGTGATGTGCTTTGATATCTTTCTAAATGGCCTAGTAATGAAAGAATAGAATAAATGGGGAATTTTTACAATAAACACAAGGAGAGGAGGGCTTTGGTGTAAATGAAACTGAAGGGAAAGTAAAATATTTTGAAGGTCTGGATTGCTATTTATCTGCCACCTGTTTCTGAAATGGAACACTTTGTCTGGTTACTGTAAGTTTCTTGCAAAACATGGCATAGAGGGAAAGAAGTAAGACTGATAAATATTTAGATTTACAAAGCCAAATCCTCTATCCTGGTATTTTTCCTGACCCTGTCTAAAACAGAAGGCAGAATTTTCTTCAATTTGCTGTGTCCCAAGCTTGTAAGTTCTTTCCCTTTTAAGAAAGCTTTCAGTATTGAATTGCAATGTCTGTGACTTCCACTGTGATTTTTATCTGCCTGTTTATTTCTAATTATGTTTTGGAGTAGTTGAAAGCATTGACTGGCAGGTAAGCATTTACTATGATTGTCTCACAGATGGAACAGATGGATCAGAAACAAAAAAAAAGTCTTTAAATCTGTAATTGCTTGTTAGAGTATAAAAATCTAAATCTAAATGTTTTGTGGGCAGAGTCTATAGTAGTTAAGGTCAGAATGTGATATGCTTAATTAAACTGGTCTCAGTCCAAAAGGAATGCAATGACAATTGTTACAAAGGGCTCAGTGTGACACCAAGGACAGTATATCGGTAAAACTGAGGAAGCTTCCGCCCGTTCAATGTATTTCTAAGTACTCTAAAGAAGAGACACAAGCAGTGAGGTAGCAGAGAGGTGCCTGTGCAGAGCTCTGGGGCACCCAGGGTTCCCTCACTTCCCACACGGTTTTCCAGGCCGTGACCTGGGATGTGGCACAGGTGATGTGCATCAGGACACACTGCAAAGGAGTGCTTCAATGGGCACAAAGTATTTCAGTTTGAATAAAAAGTGGAGACAACTTCGTAGTCATGGATGTTAATCAGAGAGTCAGTAGGGAATGGTTATTCATTGTTTTTCGTAAAATCAGACATAGGGGGCACCCAGAGTTCTTCTGTGTCTGCCCTGAATTTCTTGAAGCACTGGTAGAAATAGAATACAGGAAAGACAGGCTTAACAACAACAGTCCATTTTGCTCCTTAAATTTGCTTACTGGAAATGGAAACCATTGAAAATATATGAAATACCATTTTTCTTTGTGCCGTAGCTGACCAAGCTATCAACCAGGCAATTTGCCTGTAATATTCACACAGGCACAGGGGAAGCAAAGAAGCAAGAAAAAGACTGTGGTTTTTATTCTCTGGATTTCAGGGTTTTTTTGGTTTTTTTTGTTTTTTTTTTTTTTTTTCACAAAAAGGTTTTCAAGGATAAACCAAAATCATGGTATTTCACAGTTACCTTCACTGATTTGGGATGTGTTTGGGCTGTTTTTTCACATTCAGAAACTAATTAAGTAACCTGAAAAATCACGAGCACCTATTTTCAGGAATGCTCAATGCCAACAAGCTTTACCAGGTCAGGTCTCAGCCCTTCTGCTACTTCTAAATCACCAGTTGATCCTCCTCAAGGCTCCACTGCTCTGAAACTAATAAAACACTCAGCACCATTATGCTGGGTAACAATTCAGAAGACAGGCAGGTGAACCAATTCCCTCCCTGCAGGGTGCTCAGGCCTACCAGTACAGAGCAGACAGAATTATTTTGCCTTCATAGCTTGCCAAGAGATGAGAGCTGGTCAGTGGCAGATGTTGGTGAAGGTGAGTCTTGCAAAGCGATTAAGAGATGTCACCACCCGAGGGTGACTCAGAGAGCGGCAACAGAACATTCCTGCAGTGGGGTAGTGGTGGCAATGTGTCAAATGCAATCAGCCCTCAGGGGAAGTTGGACTTGGTGATCCTTGTGACTCCCTTCCAACTCAGAATATTCTGTGATTCTGTGAAAGTGTCCTTAAATTTACTCTTCAGTGACAGCACCAGCAGCCTGAGCTGCTCCCTTTCAAATCTACTTTGTATTTGAGGTCATTGTTTCACACTCCTTCCCCACAAGTGGAATAGTGCTTTTAGTTCTTTCTTCATATTGCATTCAGTTCTCAGACAACTGAGTTCCATCCACTTTTATCCCATGCCACACATGTTAATGAAACATGTGTGATCCGCTGTCCCCTATCCTTACAGGGCTCTTTCCAACTGAAATTACATTCTGATTAACCAATATTCCCCAGAGAACTTCAGGAACATCAGAGTGTATAGCTAATTAATATTTACAAAGTAGTTTCCTTAGACAGAAACAAAAGGCCATGAGTTTTCAATATGCAGTTGGAAAATTCTGCTGAACATCCTTAAGCACGCATTTGCAAGTATGTGCAGAAAAAGCCAAAGCAGAACTCCTTACAGATAAAGGAAGAGTGGCAGGAGTAAGATTTTGGAGCTCAGAAGGGATTTTTGGGAATTGCTGTGAATTACAACCATGGCTTCCACTCCACAGACCAGAAGACTGGGCTGATCAGCTCTACAGAAAAAAAAAATCACTTTAACCTCTATGAAATCAGAGTGGTTGTACCTGCAAACTATTAGCAGTTAAGCAACTCACTCTCATCATTTTGGTGTTTGGACAATGCTCTCAGGCACTGGTGTGATTTTTAGGGCTGTCCTGGGCAGAGCCAGGATGCAGAGCTTGATGATCCTTGTGGGCCCCTTCCAACTTAGGATATCCTGTGATTCTACAGCCATAGTTAGACAGTGTGCTCAGTACTACTGTTCTTGGTGTCTCAATAGTTTTGGAAGAACTCGAGCAATGAAACCAGACCAGAGTTAGTCCATTAGGTATAGCCCATTTTCAACACACTGATCTATGCTGTATATCTTGCATAATTGTATTTTCGTATAAATTATTGCCATTCTAAATCTTGTGCTAGTATTGAAACTGTACATCGATGTTTTTATGAGTTTCTAAATGAAAGAAAGCCTTTTAAAAAATACTGATTCTGTCACTACTTTTTGGGGAGATTGTTATTGTTTGGTTTTTGGCGTTTAGAGGTTTTCTTTGTTTCTTTGTTTCTTTATTTCTTTTGGGAAGAAATGTACATCTTTACTTGATAACTTGTTTTTGACCAGAACAAAACAAAGAAACCATGGATAAGTCCTTCACTCTTAGCAGACTGTAAATTCATTCATGGAAAAACCACACCTGTACTTGGTTGTGATTCTGTCCAGAATCCTACAGTACATACAGAGAAAGTTTTGAATTCAGAGACCTCTCTGGAAGAAATAAAACTCTCTTGACAGATCACCTCCTTCAAGTGACGCAAAACATAGTACCTAAACTCCAACACCAGTTTTAAACTTGTTTGCCCTGAGGAAAACAATGTATTTTCAAAATATACATAGTAACCAGACTGGCTGCCACTCCGAACGGCATCTGAGGCTTTTAACCCATGAAATCACACCTGGGCTGCTATAGAGCCCACCTGTAAATAGCAAATTAATTGCAGTAATTCCCTTTCACAGCAGAAGGTGTTGTGGAACTCTAGATTTAGCTGAAACTGCGTGTCAGTCTCCAAAAATTAGTATGCCTACAAGTGGTGAACCCACTCCTGATGTTGGCTGGTGCTGAGGAGCCCACCAAAGCCCCCTGGCCAGACATGGGTTCTCCAGCCTCCTCGGTGGTTTTAAAAAGTGAATTCTTGTGCCTGTGCACATTTTTGTTGGTTCCACAGCATTCAGACAGCCCAAACTTGGGCAGGGGGTTTAGGCTGCACAAAGAGCTCTGTGAGCCCAGCGTAACGCAGGCCCCTGCAGAGAAGGGAAAAGAGGGTTCATAAATTATTTGGATGCAGGACCGAAAAGGATACTAAGTAAGTTTACAGATAAAACAAAATTGGGAGGAGCTGTTCCTTCCTGGAAGGCAGAGGCCTTGCAGAGAGACCTCAACAAATTAGAGGGCTGGGCAATCACCAACTGTATGAAGTTTGAAAAGGACAAGTGCTGGTTTCTGCACCTGGAACAGGACAAACCTGGATGTAGAGACAGATGGGGGAACTGGGAAAGGGACCTGGGGTTCCTGGTCGATGGCAAGTTGAACATGAGTCAGCAGTGCCCTGGCAGCCAAGAGGGCCAGTGGTGTCCTGGGCATCAGGCACAGCATCGCCAGCCGGATAAGGGAGGGGATTGTCCCGCTCTGCTCTGCACTGGGGCGGCATCACCTCCAGTCCTGGGGACAGTTTTGGGTGCCACAAAATAAGAAAGATATAAAGCTATGAGAGAGCTTCCAAAGGAGGGCCACGAGGGTGGTGAAGGGTCTGGTGGGGAAGACGTATGAGGAGTAGCTGAGGGCACTTGTTCTGTTCAACCTGGAGGAGACTGAGGGGAAACCTCTCTGCAGCTCCAACTTCCTCACGAGGGGCAGACACTCATCTCTTCTCTGTGGTGACCAGCGACAGGACGTGAGGGAACGGGCAGAAGCTGTGTCAGGGGAGGTTTAGGAAAAGGTTCTTGGCCCAGACGGTGGTCGGGCTCCGAAACGGGCTCCCCAGGGAAGCGGTCACAACCCCAACCCTGACAGAGTTCGAGGAGTGTTTGGACAATGCTCTCAGGCACATGGTGCGAGTTTTGGAGTGTCCTGTGCAGGGCTGAGAGTTGGACTCGATGATCCTCGTGGATCCTTTCCAGCTCAGCATATTCCGTGATTCCGCGTTTATTGACAAACCCGAGCCCCAGAGCTGGTTTCGCTTTGCCCCGCGGCTCCACACTCGCCGCTGCGGGCGCATGGAGGTGACGCCTGAGGGGCGGTGGCAGCGGGCGGGGCGGCGGGGCAGGGCCGGCGCCTCTGCCAACCCCGCCGGGCGCTCGGGTCGCGGCGGGAAGAGAAATTTTCCTCTGCGGACGAAGCTTTCGCTTCCCTGCGGAAAGAATGGAGAGGCCGCGGTTCCCGAGTGCCCGGGCCGGGATGTGAGGGAGGCGGTGGCGCGACCGTGACGCGACGCGGGGCGGGGCGGGCGCGGGTCGGCCCGGCCATGCCGAAGCGCTCTTGCCCCTTCGGGGACGCGGCCCCGCTCCAGCTGAAGACCCGCGTGGGGCTGCGGGAGTTGAGCCGCGGCGTGCGGGGCGAAGACTACCGGCGGGAGGTGTTCGGTGAGCGGGGGGCGGAAGGGGGAGCGCCGGGCCGGCCGCCCCGCCGGGGGGATGTGCCCGCTGGCCCGCGGCCGTGGGGAGCCCGCCCCTAACTCTGCTCTCCTCTCCCGCCGCAGAGAGGACCCGGCGGCTGCTCTTCAGGGGTGCCCAGGCGTACATGGAGGGCGCGGCGGCCGCTGCCCGCTCGGCAGAGCCGGGGCCGGCCGGGGAGGCGCAGGGAGAGGGGCCCGGCTGGAGCGGGCAGCTCCTCATCGGCCACGACGGGAAACTGCGGCGGCGGCCCGCGGACAGGGGTGAGTGTCCGGGGTGTGTCACAGGACCGCGCGATACCCCGAGCTGGAAGGGACCCATGGAAGTGCAACTCCTGTCCCGCCCAGGACACCCACGACGTTTCCACCATGAGCCTGAGGGCATTGTCGGAAGGATTCTTAAACTTTGGCAGGGTTGGGGCCGTGACCACTTCCCTGGGGAGCCTGTTGCAGTGCCAGACTACGCTCCGGGTGAAGAACCTTTTCCTAATATCCAACCTAAACCTCCCCTGACACAACTTCAGGCCATTCCCTCGGTTCCTGTCCCTGGTCACCACAGAGACCAGTGCTGCCCCTTGGCTTCCCTTCACAAGGAGGTCTGTACTACGATGAGTAGTTGCGTGCTGTGTAGTTCTTCTTTATTGGCTTTACTTGAAGGAATTGTTAGATTTGAGTTGACGGATTTCGGAACTGCCACGTGTATGTTCTGCTTTAAAATCCCTTAGCCTCTGCTGCTGAGCAGAGAAAGAACCAGGAAAGTTCCAAGCGGCGCTCCCTGTCCCTTTGCCTGCCCGAGCGTCCTGCGAAGTGCCGCCACCTGTAGCTGTGCGCGGACGCGCCGCGCTTCGCAGCTCTTGGGACTCCCAGCTGCTTTCTCTGCCTTGCTGTAAAGCTCATCCATTCGTTACCGTGTCTTTGCCAAGCAGTTCCGCCCGTGGGAGCGTCCAGAGCCTGCTCGTCGTGTGTGAGGACGGCCGATGTGAAGGACGCGTGTGCGCAGTGTGACCGGTTCGTCTGCCAGAACTGCAGCAGGCTCTGCAGCTGCTGTAGCACGGTTACCTGCTCTTTGTGCTCCACTGTTGAGTAAGTGCCTTTCGAGTTTTGAAGCTTATTTTGATTACACATGCCCTAATAGCTGGATGCAGCAGATATCTAGCTCATGCATGTAAAGAACTTAAACTCTTCGCATGCTTTAGCAGCAGTAAAACGGTCTGAAACATGCGAACCAAGATGCCTGTGTGAAGCAGTCTAATCAACCTTAGTGCAAGTCTAGTTTAGCTTCTTATTTAAATTCTGTAGGAGGCAAAAATTTCTCTTGCTTTCCCACCAGCAATATAGCATGCTGGCCAGTGCTGAATGCATGCAATCCCAAGGAATAATCTTAATTTTTTGCCCTCATTGTTTACAATTCTGCGATACAAAGAAATACTGAGTGTGCTGTGTGGGAGTCCCATGGTTGCAGTTGATAATGGAATAGTATGCCATTGTTATGTTCCAGAAACAGTAGGCACACTGACTTTGTTTCTTCTGGTTTTGTTTCTTTTTTCCCCTAGTTATGGTGATGTGGGAGAGCAAGTTCTCTGCAATGGTTGTTCAATATTTCAAGTCTGAAACTTGATGAAATAACCCTTGTGGCTAAAACGTCCATGAATTTCATGAAGTCTTCTTCTTACAGCTGGTCAATTAATCCTTTTAGCATGTGAATTAGTTATGGAATTTCTATGTTTTATATCTTTATATTGGACTTTTAAATGTTGTAGCTAAATAAACATTTATATTTTAAAGCTTTTTAGATTATTTTGAGTCAGCTTTCTCCTTTTCCCTAGCTGTGATATGCTTCTCTGGAAGGGACCACTCTATGCTCTTACCTGGTGTTCCTGATGTGATACAGGATTCAGAATATTCTCTCCACGTGTTGGTCATGTTAGGACACACTTTTGTGGGATCAGAATACAAATCAGTTCTTCCTTCTGTGCTTTCAGGTGAGTGTGAATCCATTCTGGACACACACAACATTTTCTTTGTGAGCTAACTAGGAAAACTAGGAGCCAGGCATGAAGCCTTTTCCAAATAAGAGCATTTGCTGATTCTGGTTAAGTTTTTTTTGAGCTATCACAATTTGTGATTACTGACAGCTTGAATGGTTTTAATCTTTCTATGGTAACTTTGATAGAAAGTGCAATAGCACACCAGGCTTGGAGCAGAAAAGCTTTTCTCAATAGTTAATGTTTCAGTAACTCCACTGAAAAGTCTTTCTTGCAAAGCAACTTATGTGTATGAGTTGATCATCTAAACTTCATATTGTCCTGAATACCCACTCAGAAATAGCTCACAAAGTGGTCTGAAAAATGGTCAATGATCAGGGGTACCTCTCCACAAACCAGCTCACTCCTCATTTTCCATTGAAATCACTGCAGAGGCTTGGTATTGTTTGTGCTGTAGGAGTGAAGTAAAGTACTATTGGACAGCACCTCAAAGTAGTTTTCTTTTACTGATTTTGCTATGTTTCATTAAAAAAAGACTTTTCATCTGGCAAACCAGCTATGCCTAAGAGAAAACTATGGTGGTCTTTGCCTCAGGAAAATGCTGATTTGAGTGGCTGATTTCAGACTGTAGGAAAAAAGGAATAGATTTGACACACACTAAGAAAGAAATCCTTGTGGCACAGCTGATGGTCTGTTTCTCAAATTCTTTGCCTTGAATTCCTGAAGCAAAGCCTCCCTCTCATGCTTCCCAGTCTTCTCAACTGTGATTAGTATGTTTTGGGTAGAATAACCTTGTTTTACCTGTTTCCCTCCACTTTAGCCATTTCTGTTTGAAGAGATGGAAAGGCCCTTTCAGTGCATATTGAGAGCCTGACTTCTCCCTTGTGGGGACACCTTTATTTGACATTCTGTTGGAGGCATTCTGGGTATTTGCATGTCAGAATACTGCAGTTACCCAAAGAAAGTGGCAAATGCTCTAGCAAAGGGTGGGGGTGACTGTTGCTGAAGAGCAGCAGTTCTTCATAGCGGCACTGGCATGGTTTTGGGTGTATCAGCCACAGTGAGGTGCAGGATGACATCCTTTCTAGCCTCTGTAGCACTTCGTATAACGGTGCAGACACACTTGAAAAGCATTTGTGCCCTTTAGGGTTTCCTGAGGGGTGTCACTTCATTCTCAACCATCTGTGCCAGCCTGGACTGACCATCTGTGCCAGCCTAGATGTGCTGATGGATCTGGTTAGCTTCCCTGTTCTGCATGTTTTGGAGCCAGTTAAAGTGGAAGACTTTACTGGTTCTTACTCCAGTCTTCATTTTGAGCAACTATGAAATGTCTCTTATCTTCATCCCCGTAACAAACAAAAAAATTTCTCAAGTCAGGTGAGTAGTGAAAGAATTAGTCGGAGTGTGCAGGAATTCTACGGCATTATCTATCTTTTCAAAGCTCTAATAGATGAAGTCAGGATGGTGGCAGATCTCTGGTGCAGTTCCCAGCTGTCAGGTGTCACAGGGCAAATAAAAATGTTGCGTCTGTGGCAATCATTTTAAACCACAAAGCTGAGTTTTATGGATGGGAAAAACCTGTGGCTTATTGCATTTAGATGTTAGTTTTAGAAAAGAGTTTTAAAACTTGGCTTTGTTTCATT
This sequence comes from Struthidea cinerea, assembly GCA_013397865.1. Taxonomy (NCBI): domain Eukaryota; kingdom Metazoa; phylum Chordata; class Aves; order Passeriformes; family Corcoracidae; genus Struthidea; species Struthidea cinerea. The sequence continues at coordinate 253,687 of VZTI01004555.1, read as the reverse complement.
TGAAGCTTTAAGCAGTGAACAAAAGTGGTTTTCAGTCAAGCATATTTTTCAAAATGAAACCTTTGAGTATGTGTCTGCTTTTTCTTACTCTCTCCTGAGGGTGAGAGACTGAAAATAATGTTTTGCTTCTAGGCTCTGGGAGAGATGAGACATGTTGTTTATAAATGATTTGTGTTTCAAACTAGCTGATAGAAATGGTTTTTTGGCTCATTTAGTCAGCGCTGTATTTCATAGAAAGCTGTCCTCTGTAAACAATGACACAGATTTCATGGCTTAATGTTCTTATTTGTTATCCTCTAGCTGCTTGAAGGATGGTTGTGCATTAGGATAGATACCCAATGCAGGATGAAGACCTGGGAGAAGAAAAGCAGGAGGGCTGGAAGAAGGTTAGAGGCTGGAAGGAGCAGGGCGGGAGGAGCACAGAACAGGGGGGACAACTCTTGCATGGGGTGGTGCTTCGTTCTTGTAAGAAATGGGGTTTAGTGGTTACCACATCTCTTCCTCTGGCTTCAGAAGGTGAGAAAACTGCCTGCATCTACCAAAAGACTCAAATATTATTCAGGAAAGTTTTTTTTCTAGTTCTGCAGTTCTCAGATAAACAATGGGAGGTAAGATTGGGGACCGTTTGTAAATCTTTATAATGCCTACAGAAAAAAAACCAAACCAACCTGTGTGAAGGGAAAAATCTTTGGGTGAGAGGTACAAAGATTTTTCTCTTTGCCTAATTAACTCCTACTCACAAGGGCTTGTCTGTTGTCACTGATTGTTGAGCTGTAATAGAGTGGCAATACAACACATAGGGTACCCCTAGGACTGTAAAGGAGAGCCAGAGAAATTGTCTGGTTTATCAACAGAGCAGGAAATTGGGTTTAATACTGTCCTTTTTTTTGTTATTGTATGTTCTTCCCCTCCTGCTCAGTGCAAAGTGTCAAAAATCAAAGTTTGCCTGCTATTCCAAGGGAAGGAGATCCCCTGAGGAGCCAGCATATTGGTGGGTAAAAATATCCTGTAGTAATGGTTTTACAGATGGATGAGAAACTTCTGAGGCCTGTGTATCATTACGGGTGACATATGTCTCAAAGAGCAGACCTTTATGTCTAAAAAGAAGTCAGCTGATCTGATCAGGATAAAACAATTTCTTTTAAGACTAATATGTGAGTAAATTCTAGAAATGTGTGGTTTCATAGACACCAGTTATTTAAGGACAGTCTAAGGTGGTAAATATCTGCAGTAGTCTCCAATATCTCCACAGTGTGTTAGAACAAACCCACAACATTGTAAAAAAGCTCAGTGAAAAGAACAAATACACTTGAGTCATCTCCTTCAATAGCATTTGTCCTGTGCGCATAGTAATTCCCAAATATTTTGCAATTCAGGCCAGGAGTCTGCTTTTTTTCCAAGAGGAAAGTGAGCCATTCTGCAGGTGATCCAGACAATGTGAAAAATAAAAATAAATAAATGTTAGCTCTCCATTCTGTGATTGATGTGTCTTTTGTTTAATATAGCCAGCACCTCAGCCTCTTCCCCTACTTTTGTTTTTGGGCCCTGACTTGTAGCCAATTCATAGACTTTTCTTGGTATTCCTTTCTGAACAGGTGATAACTAGGTGCAGTTGTATTTTATCTCAGGACAGGGCATAAACCCCAAATTATGCAGGTGAGAGCTAAAGACAATGTCCTTTTTTCCCTTATGAATATGAGTAAGACATTTATGCTTTGCTTCTGTGCTATGTTTGCTGCCATCAGCTGTGACACTCAGAAGTGGCAGCAATCTGCAAAGGGCTTAAATCTTCTGAATCTTTCTTTGAGGGGGTGCAGCCAAGGAGTAGAAATGGAAACAGTATCCTTGTCCCCAGCTTTGTTAAGCCTGGTTCTTTTGAAAACACACAACTGGCCTCAGGGTGGATTGATTAAACAGCAGGAAATGCCAGCACTGTGCAAGGAATAAATACTTCTCTCTTTCGCCATGCTCCCTACTAGTCATTGCGTGATGGCTTTGGGTTTTGACAGGATCAAACTGGATTTAAAATAGAATCGCAGCAAAACTTGCCTGTCATCAAGCTCCCACGTATGGAGTATGTGTACAAACTTGCATATACTGCTGCATTGTAACTATTGGTTAGGTGTAATACTGTTTCATCATGGCAAATCCTGCAACTAAAAGCTGTTTGTCCTGCCTTTACCTTTCATCTGGGTTCCAGGAGTGCTGACTACCTGGACACGAAGCCCTCTGTGCTTGGAGAAGCTCCAGTTGGGATAGAGTGTGACAGAGTATCTCCACAGTTTGTTCTGTGTCTGTCAAGCTTTGTCCTCTGTTCCTTGCGGTGATTTGCTATCAATTGTCAGACTAAGCTGAAATCCCAGGCTACTGCAGGAACGTGTGGGCTTGTCCAAGCAGAGGGAGGGAAACCTCAACCCACCCAACAGCAGCACTCAGCTATGTGCAGAACAAAACTGCTGCAGCAGCACAGGGACTCCAGAGCCCAACTTTGCAGCACAACCTTGGGTGTGGCAGCTTGGAAAAGAAGAGGGATGCTGGGGGGCTCTTCCTGGAGAGCATCTTTCTCCCAGCAGGCTTTTAGATGAGGACAGGTAAGGCTGAGAAACACCACCTGTACCCCCGTGTTGAGTTGCCTGGTGCTCTTTCCTCCACTCTCTTTTGGGCTTTTCATTACTGAGAAGGGGAAGGTAGCAAAGCTTTGAACATTGTTTTTAGTAAGGCAAATTGGTTAACCTATTAAAAGTAGCCAAGAGGCCTCAGAAAATGTCAATGATTCTTTCAAAACTAAGTAGGAGCTATGTAATTTAAAGACAAATACTTCTTGTGGATAAAAAATTGAAAGAAAATTATTCTAAATTACTTTTTATTTTACATTATCAAAATTGCAATAGGGTGAAAGTGATCACACAGTCTTGTATATTTTAATAGCTAACACACACACACCATATATATAACTTCTTTTTTTGTATAGATATTTTATATTGACAGATACCAAAATACCATACCTTTTGAAGTTGATTGCATTTTGAACTGCTACAATTGTAATACAAGCTTTAGTATTTGCTGGTGGTGTATATTCTGGGCTTTTGTTATTTTATTTTCTTCCTCTGGGGAAAAACTCAGCTGGAATCAAATTATTATGTCTTACATTTTTATTACAAGTTTTTAGTTCTCATGGTTGTGATTTGCATTAAAACCCTGTGATAGATGTTAGGTTACTTATCTCTTGCAGAGCCTATAATTGCTTGAATATTTTGTGGTTATAGGATTTACTTAAAATTTTAGGATTTATTTAATTGTATTTTCTTACATTGTTTTATTCAAGTGTAATAGTTTAAATCACGATCCCCTTCTCTTTTGTTCTGTAAGATGCAGATGTTTTTCTGTTTCTTCTTTCTCTGACAAAGACACAGTTGTAGGTTTTGAGGGCAGGTGTCTCCTTAATAACCTACACAGCCATGTCAGAACCCCCATGGTGTCACCAGGTTCTGTCCTGATCTGTTCCGTACGATTTCTCTTGAACTTGCACTGAATTCCAACAGCTGCCAGCGGCTCCCTGTGCAGAAGTGCTCTTTAATCTGATTAGAGACTTAAAATAAAACATAATCCCTCCTCCAACCTTCGCAGCAGAAGTTTCATCTTCAAGCCACAGGGTGGCAGCGCGATGTTGGTTTTGTGTCTATTGTTACCCAAATTCTCGGGGTTTTTTCTCAAGTCCTCAAAGTTCGATTGATACTGTAACAATTGGACTGCAGATTTGGGGAGGAAGTGTGTTTTAAAATATTCCCCTCACAAATCTGTAAGTCAAAACCAAATGTTCCCAAAACAGATTTAAAAAATTTTTTTAATCCCAAATATTTTGTACCATTCATAAAATATGGCCTGAAATTCAGAACAGACCATTTTGCTGCCTGCAGATAAGAGCAAAATGTAAATCAAATGCAAAAGCATAAACTGATCACGTTATTTTTTTCTTTGAATTCTAACGTAGCAGTATTACGAATAAGGTTGTTTTTATGCCAACATGTAAGTTATGTCACTTTTTTCTTAAAAAAGAAAGCCCAACAACAACAAAAAACAACCCCCACCAAAAAAAACCCAAACTGAACATTCCTATTACACAATTTTTTTGCATTTAATTAACATATGCTACTCAAGTTCCTTCTCATAAAGACATGAAAGAGTACGGTGATGTCCATGCCAAGAGCAGGACTGTGAGTCTGGACAAGGAAATGTATAGTGGGGTGCTGACTGGCAGTGGCACCTGAGGGATGGTCCTGGTGGTGGTGGAGAGAAGGTGAGAATTGTGCCAGTCTTTGAGGAGAACAATTTGGGGGATGATGGGCTGGTCAGTCTGACCTCAGTCCACAGGAAGATTATAGTGTGAATCCTCTCAAAAGCTGTGTCTGGCTCTACATCCAGGCACATGAAGGTCGAGAACAAAACTGGGAACAGTCACATAGATTTATCAAGGACCTATTACATCTGGCCAACCTCACTGGCTTTTCTGATGAGATGAGCAGCAGAGGATGAGAGGAGAGGAATGAAGGTGTCCTTGCCAGGGGAAAGGCAAACCTTGTTGGGCTGTAAGAGCAGGGGCAGCACAGACCCCCTTGTGCCAGAGATCCAGAGATGCTACTGCTGCTTACGAGGCTTTAGTGGCCCTGGAGACCCTACAGTGCAGAGAAACAAGAGAACAAGAAGCTTGGCAATTTCCAGGTCACACGTGGGGCACATCCGTTCTCTTCAGAGTCTACCAAAAGCACAAGGATTTCATGATTTTTTGAGGACTGCAGGGCTGTGTATTGAGGTGTGGTGCTTTTGAATACACTTAGGAGTTTATAGTACTGCTGAAACTTTTCAGCACTCTAAGATCTGCTGCATTCTTCTGTTCTCCTGAGCATTGATTTGCTGCTTGCAGAAATGAGGACTTGGTACAAGGCTATGTGGCCTGAGTGTGTCCACTCTTACATCTGTTTACTCTGCTAGAACTACTGATATGATCAAACTTACTCATATCCTTAGGTGTTTTGGTGGGATGTTCTGTAGAGTGCAGCACTTTGCAGAATATTGATTCCTGAGCCTAAAGGGATGATTCAATTTTCAACCAAGTAGTTTACATACAGAATTTAATGCACTTTTATGTATCTCGTCCCAGCGAGTTTCATTTTTGGAGCTTGGTTCTCCCACGCTTTCTTGCACTGAGTAATACCTCCCGAAATGAGTAATCTGATTGTTCTGATTTTGCTTTCCATGATAGCAAGATTATTTACTGCCCCAAAATAGATTTTGAAGTATTTTTAAATGCGGTAAAAACAAGCTTAGAAACCTGGGACTGTGATCAGTTTGGATGACCAGTATAAGGAGTTAAAGTACAGTAAAATGTAAAGTTGCAAATATGTAGTCAATGTGCAGATTTTCATTGTCTCCTCCCAAAAATGTTGAAAAAGAAAGCCAGCTTGAACATTTCCTTCATAAATTGTTTCCTGTTCTGTTAAGTGGTTTAACTCCAGGTTGTTCTGAAAGTCCTCACTTCTCTGAAAATGAAAGAACTTTGGTCTCAGTTGAGTGTAGTTGCCTGTACTGCTGCTTACAGAGCTGGTTTGAAGAAATTTGTGTACTTAGATGGGTCACAGGAATGCAGGAGCTTTCTTGCTCAGCTAGGGCATGGAGTAAAGACGTACTGTAGAAAACTGCTTTGTGAATTTGGATCAGCACTGCTGAACACTAACTTCTGTAAGTCCTGAAAATACTTTTTGTTCCTCACCTAATACTGGAGTGTGCTGTCTCGGTGAGACCAAGAACTAGAAGTTATTGAACATCGAGTTAGAGAGACTTTCTTTCTACACTGGTATGAGACTTCACTCTCTCTTTACTCTGTGCCCTCTCCTATACCCCCCTGTCATGTTTGGGATCACTGCTAGAGCAGTTTTTCTTGCATCTTGCACTGACTTTGTCCCTTCTGTGCTGATGCTGCTGATAAGGACACAGTGAGAGCCTGTGCAGTTCTCTTCCCCTTAGCACTAACAAGCTTCCCATTTGTGAACTGCAGTGCTGTCCTTGTTCTGCTGAAGAAATCATCAGTGCTCGTGATGCTGTCCCTTCATTGCTGCTGCTGCTCGTAATCTACTGCAAAATATGATTTGGGGTTCTTTCATCTTTTCCTTAGTGCCAGGCATTGTGGCGAGTGCAGCTTCATGTGCAGGAGTTGTGGCTCTGAGCTGTACCTCAAATGTCTGTGGTATTGATTCCACTCATGGTCGCTTCTGCCCAAGTTAAATGAAAACTTCCACCATAACAAGTGTTGCCAGAAATGAGTGTACCCTTTAAAGTTCAGTGGCATACATCACTTGGACATGAAAACTAGTTCAAACCTCAACACTTTTTCTCTGTATTTTCTCAAGAATTTCAGTTCTTGTGAGGCCTTTAACTTAGAATATTTTCTTAGTTTGCTTAACTCCTGCTACCATCTGTTGTTCAGTAACAGCTCGGAGCCAAGGCGGCTGATGGAGATCTGAGTTCTCCTAGATCAGCACTTGGCACCACGAGCTTTTTCACAACCCAACAAGCAGTTCCAACAGCTGCATGCATGAATCACTTAAGTTATAGTACCCTGCAGCACCCTGTAAGAATGGGTTTTGACAATCTGGTCAGATGCCACACAAGCAAAAGTGCGATGAACTGAGCTCCTTGGAAGGTGTGACATAAATTTAAGATGATTATTTTGATCCGTATTTTAATGTAACATGCTCCACGGTTTCATTACTTTTAAGAAAGTCTTGGGACTACCTAGATTGCATGTAAGAGTTTATAACTACTTAAAAAATTCAGTGGGTTTGGGGGTGTGTGTGTTTATTTGTTGTAGCAAACTATTCTGACACATTCCCTGTGGCATTTCATATTACTGAGAGACAGTTTGCCCCAGCAGTAGAACAGCTCTTCACGTGCTTTTGAGTCAGTCTATATTTAAACCTGTCTCCAGCAGTATTTTATTTCAGTTGTTTTACTCTGGTTTGCCTAGCTGTGGATGCATTCTTGATTATGATCTGTTTATTGAAAATTTGCTGTCACAGAAACATAGAGTCATTTAGGTTGTAAAAAACCTCTAAGATCATCAAATCCAACCATTAATCCAGCACTGCCAAGCCCAGCACTAAACCCTGTCCCCAAGTGCCACATCTACACAGCTTTTAATACCCCCAGGAGGGTGAGTGACTCCACCATTCCCTGGGCAGCCTGTCCCGTTGTTCATGTCCTGCTCTTCCACAAATGCTGCAGAACATCCTTTCATTCAGAGTTTGGCATTGCAAGGGCACCTCTTAAAGCTTTGCAGAAGGCTTGTGTGGATTCCTGGTTGGTTTCGTAGCAGGCAGCTGACTGCACCAACACCAAGGGACCAGTGTCAATCAGGCTGGTGTTACTGGGCAAACTGGGCTGCACAGCTGAGGATCTGTCCCTGTGTGTCATTTATGTTACGTTCTACTGGTGTCATTACTTGTTTAATGATAACCATTGCTTTGGCTGAGTGTTTCACACGAGGCCATTTACAAAGGATTTATGCAGTCCATATGTTTGGATTTCACTTAGCTGCCCAAATAAGGGGGGAGGGAGCAGAATGGAGATTGATTTTATTTTGAACCTGCATCTGCAGACTAGCTGGAGCCAAGCAGGGTAACTAGGATGGGACAGTATCATCCAGGAATAGGGTGTTAAAACTTCTTGGGCAACTTCCACAGAGCTGCCTGGCAGGAATTCCCCCTCAGTTCCTCTTAGAAAATGAGATCAGTAGGTACCCAGGGGACAATGTGGGCAGGGTGCCAGAGAGGGGAAGCTTTCCATGGTTCTGCAGTAGGATGGGAAAAGACATGATTAAGTCTTGAGTTGCAAGAGTTTTATCAATATTGTTGAGTTGTTACAAGCCTTTCACACAACTAGAAAAGTGGATAAGTTGGTCTCAGGATGCACAGGCTGCAGACTGAGGCAGTGAACTTGAGGATGCTGAAGTAGCTTGGTTTTAGTTTCCCACATTTTAAAGAGTTCTTAAGCCTTTCTAAGAGTTTTAAAGAGAAGATGTAAATATTTTCCATCAGCAATTTTCAGTTAGTGTCTTATCAGGTACTTAACTCTACATTTATAGAGAACTCCAGATAGGTTAAACTTGATAGCTCGTACCACAAAGCAAACCGAAGTGAGATAAAGGGCAGACAAATTTTCTGTTTTGTTTTCTCCAGGTTTTTTACATTCATCAGCTGGAAATCCACACAAATTTAGGTATGCCCTGTAACAGAAATGGATGCCAGGCAGTAAGGGGTAACCAGATATTTTTTTAACCCAATCAATTCCTTTCTAACTCTACTAAAGGAGCAAAAGTGTGTGACAAAAGGCACTGGGCACTTATCTCCTCCTCTTACCTGTAGCAGAATTGATATTAAAAATATCAATAGGAATAGGAAATCACTTTCAAACTCAATGGGAGACTTGCTTTTTTCTTTGTTTAGGCCAGTATTTCATGCCAAAATACACCAGTCAAGAGTCTACATGAAACTTGAGGACAGTGTAAGTGTTCCTATGGATTTGGGTCAGATGAAGTGTCCACAGTGACCCAAGGAGCATCCAGCATGAGGAAAATAATTATTTAAAAAGATATTCTGTCAGTTGATAACACACCCTCTAGAAGGGACTGCAGAAGATGAGAAACAGGGAAAGGCACAGAAAAAGAATGAAGGCGAGGGAGGAGAGGAGGAAGGAATCCATTGTTTCTTGTCTGTCGGGAAGGGACAGGAGAATGATATCGTAAGGCAAAAGGCAAATAAAGAGAACTGGAATTCTGGAAAAACAGACTGAAAAAAGGGAAAAGGGACTCAGTAGTGCAGGCTGGTCTCTACAGGTACCACCCAGCAATCTGCATCCAACCTCCGTGCAGCGAGGAACTGAAAGACCACCTCCATGTGCCAGCTTTTTTCCTGCTCCCAGGAGAGGAGATCTGCTCAGCAGAAGACAGATGGCATTGCCATTGCCTGTGCTCCTGTGGGGGCTTTTTCCAGATGGGGAGTTGGAAGCTTCTTTGTGCTGCTCCAGCCTTCCTGTGCAGCAGCCCTCGGGTGCTCGGGGCTCCACCAGCCTGCATGCCCGGATCTGGTGCTGCTCAGACGTGTGCAGCTCAGCCCTGAGAAAATAGCAGCTGAACCCGTTAGGAAAATAAATGGATTTATATCCAGGGTTTTCTTTCTGTTTGAGGTGTCCTTGTTGACTTCTCCTTTCTTGTAACATGCACCTGTGTTTTCTTACTATTGAGAGATTGCTAATAAAAGCTGAGTTACTGTCAGGGGTCTGAAAAGAAAGTTGACACAACTGTTCTGCACAGGGGAAGCCCAGAGAGCCCTGTGCCACTCACACACCGACCACCAGCCAAACTCAGTGCTTTCCTGCATTGCTTGGATGCCTCTCCTACCTCAAACAAGGCACAGCTGTGACAGGTTTCTCAAAGTTACCTGAAAAACCACTGGGCAGTCCAGGAAGCATCGCCCTCATTACAACTCAATTTGCTGCTTACAGGAATTAAAAAAAAGAGATCATTTTAAATACCATTAGCCACCTTTGATCTCCACTTCCTTCGCATTGAGCAAGTCATCACAGAAAGTAAAACTTTGCAAGGGTAACCTGATTCTAAGTTTTACAATCAAGTAAAGGGAGATACTAAGTTTAATCCCTTTATCTTAGTTACACATTAAATTTATGACCTCACCTGCGTAAATAAGTACATTTTGTTCCGCTTTCTTCCACTTCTCTTCCTCTGCAACTTTCCAGTCTGCAGTTGCTCCAAGAGACTTTGTACACTCTGTTTTCACTCAGTTTCATTTTACATGCATTACTGGATGGTCACCAGGTATTCCTGTCTTCCTGTTTAGTTTCATTTCTCCCAATAATATCAGAATAAGGAACAATCACAGCAGCTAAACACACCACATGGAAAACTTACTATGTGCTGCAACCATCTAAATAATATCACTCCATTTTTTGTTCTTGAAGTTCATTGAAGGGCTTATGTTTTGATCTTTCTGCACATCCATAAAGCCTTTAACAGTCACTGGAGCAATTTATCAAATATGTGAGAAAAGTTCATTAGCTATTTAGAAAAAAAAAAATCACTCAAATGCTGTATTGACTACAGCCCTGTATGTGGGAGGTGTTGGAATTGTTCTCCAAAGTCAGATCTGTGCCCCACTAAATTAAAATAAAAACCCAATTTCACAGTAAGGAGCCTCTAAAGCACAGCAAGTCCTAATGCAGAGAAGGATCACAGAATCACAGAATAAGCCGAGTTGGAAGGGACCCACAGGGATCATCGAGTCCAGCATGTTTAGGAATGGATTTCATGCTCATTTTAATGCAATTTCGATGAACTCTCAGGCGCTCTGCTGAAGATCACAATCACTATTTTTTGTTCTGATATAGATTTTCTCAATAGTACTTCCTGGTTAACAGCATCAGTACTGTAAGGACACAGCGGCACAAAGGAATAGATACAGGAGTTTACCAACAACTAAAGATCACAACATTTAGGGTAGGGTTTGTGTGTCCTCTGTGAAGAATTTTCACTCTAGCATAAAAATAATTGTATCTTCTGCAGGGTGAATGTACTGTACGTGGAGAATTTGAGAGACCTTCAGAATCCAGAAAATACAGCAAATGCTGTCTGTGTTGCCGCTTATCTTCTTGAAACAAACTCAAAACTCTGAAGAAATGCAACATAAAAGCAGTTACAGTAACCTGACAGAAGACATGAAGAAAGTGTGGAAAACAGGGCTACATTTAACACAAAGCCCATCTCAAAACCCAGTTACGGGCAAAAAACCCCATGTGAAGCAGCACTTCAGCGAAGGGGAAACAGAACTGAGCTATGTGCAGGCTGAAAAACCACAGAGGGAAGTAGAGTTTTTACACATGAAGACCTTGATTTGGTCCTCAAGAACCCACCACGCTCACAAAACCAGGGTGGTGACCAGCAGTTAGAGTAACTAAAAAAAGTGTCAAGCAGCAACTACTGTAACAAAATGCATTTGTTTAAAATGATTTCGGACAGAGAGTATGCAGTCATCACCTGATTAGAATGCAGCATATGGTGCAGCAGACAGCGGGCACACGTCTGCACACTCAGCTGCAGGGGGATAATAAGCTCCCGCTCGCTATAGGCACTGTGTGTTCCTTGCATGTTGCTCCTCGTGGCAATTAACCTCCCTGCTATTAAAATCATTGCGCTCAAAATGGAAGACAAACACACTCATTTGCAACACTGAAGAAACAAGATCCTTTACATTCGCCTGTTTCTTCAACTGTGTTCTTACCTCTGAAGTTCTTCTAGATACACTGAAATAAATCAGACCTGCTAAATTATCGTTTCCCAAACTTCTCAGGCAGAAGATCCATACGAGTCTCACACGTTGTGTGTGTGGGCTCCTCTTCTGCAACTCTGTCTCCTTGGAGTTTGCACTCCCACTGTGGGCTGTGACCTCTGATCTGAGACCACCATCCTACAGCCAGCTACTGGCAATAAAAATCTGTTTTGGCATGTGCTCTTTAAGAAGCAAAGGGTATTTTCTCTGACAAAGATTGAAAAGGCCCCACAAACGCTCAGGAGTATGAGAACACAGTGCTGTTGTACTAAGCACTTCAACACAGAGACACAATCCAAAGCAGCAAAAAAATTTCACTACCACTTAAAGCAAGGACCATTCAATTCAAACAATCCAGGCAAGTTTTTGCCCTCAAACCTCCAAAAACTATCATAATTTGTTTCTCAGGTGGAAAACTGGGAACAAACTCAAACAGCAGCTAGGACACTCGAGGCCAGTATGAGAGCTGGAGAGCAGGTGGAGGTCACCTGCTGGAGGGGTGAAGGTGCAGAAAGAAAAATGAAGAAAAAGGTACTCATTCTACTGGGAGGACGGGCAGGGGGGGCAGTGAGAGGTCAGAGTTTGTGTGAAATTGGGAATGCTGTGAACTAGTTATCTTCATCCACTTTAAAGGGAGAACAGCCTGACATATCCTAATGGGATTGTACTGGATGTTTTAGTTACACCAGAGAATATAAAATGGAATTTGCAGAATTACCTGGCTCCAGCCCATGTCTCTTAACCCCGAGCAGCACTCAGAGCAGTGTCTGTTTCAACCACTGCCCAGCTGACCTCAATTCCAGACTGCAGTCACAGGCACACAAAGAACTTACTCATCTGCTCTTGCCAAGGTTTTTTTTCCTATTTTTCGCCCAGTCTGAATTTACAACCAAGTTCCTGGGCTGTAACACAGATACACTACCAGTGTTCAGAACCTGGGATGCACCATCTTTGCTGCAACACCAGAACAAAGTGACATTTTTCAAGGCCAGAAGGAAGAATGGGGAAGTTTTGGCTGTAGAGATTGTTAGAAAAGTTCTGAGGTTTCAAATGAAAGAGCTAAAGAAACATGCAGATTTAAGCAGTCTCAGCATATATGGTACAAAAACCATCTGAGGTGAATGACACTCAGGTCACAGGTTTTTGCAATAGGATTTTCTGTGCTAAAACAAAATGTAAAGAACACATTTTATGTTTGCAGAGAGGCAGCTGTAACAGCCATAACCATTCAGTTATGGACAACAGGTAAGGTGTTTAGAACAATCACTGGCAAAATGAAGGAAAAGTGTCCAAAAGACCCAGCAATCAGGTGTGGCCCTCACAGCTCTCAGTTGCTAACCATACTAAGATTCAGAGATCTTTGGCAGCGTTTTTTTTTTTTTTTTTCCAGTTCCATTTTGTATAAGGGAATTAAAACAATCCATTAGCAACAACTGGCAGAAAAATACTGACATAATCAGCCTCAACAAAACAACCTGATCCACGCCTGCTCCTGCACTTGACAGCAGATTTTCCTGGGGCAGATTATGGTAACCTTTGCTCACTCATGTTGCCTATATTTGGATGCACGAAGTTGTGTTAGTTCAGAACTTGTCAAGACTTGTAGACTTGCAGAAGAGTTTCCTTGGACTTCGTCCCTGGGCTGGCTGGAGACTCGGAGGAAGGCTTGGAAGCAAAGGAAGGAGAGCAGTTAGATCAGACCTGCAAACGGGACAGGCTGTCCAGCACCAGTCCCTACAGAGACACGGATCTCTTCTTCCCCCTTCCCTCCTTGCATAAAACATGCAGTATATTGCACTGGGAATACAGCTTGTTCTTTGAACCAAAAAACGTACTGGATGTTTAATGGCTTACTACAGTTGCAACTCCTGTTGCTTAGTCTGAAGCACACTGCAGTTGTTCTTGGATGTTCGTATCTTGTTCTTTGTATTCTTGTTTGAAAAAGGACATTCCAGCCTTCTGTAACCACCTCCCAAGCTGTGATTAACATTAGTGCCTGGAGAGTGTTAGAGATTGCACAGCACAGACTGGCCCGAGTGGTGGAACAGAAATACTTTTGCAGATCAGGGCCCTTGCTGGCACCAGGACGGCAGCAAAACAAGGCCAGTCCTCACTCACCTCAAGACAATTTATTCCTGGCACACGGTGCATTTCTCTGAACAAGTGTTTTCCAAAATTATCTTTGCATAATGATCAGCACAGAGATGAAACAACTGAGGAGGAACAGAACAGCCTGAATCCCTCAGTGATACACACATCAAACTTGAGAAACTGGAGAAGTTGTTGCATCTCTGCAAGTTCAGAAGGCTCCTACCACAAGAAATAAGAACCTAACTTGTTAAAGAAATTTTATTTAAGTATTTGGAGGGAAACTTTCATATTATGAGTAAAAATACTAGAGTTGAATGTTTAAAAAAAGTCAAGATGATGGGCTCTCTGTGCAAGCACAAGAGTGTCTGATGGAGAGGGGAAGGGAGGGTTTTCATAATATGCTTCCATTCAAATAAAAATATTAAATGCTACTTAACTGGAATACAGATCATCATTTTTTATACAGTCAAGAGAAGGAAAAAGCAAAAAAAAGGCACAATTTAAAGAACGCAACCTACAATGGAATAACTTTATTCGCAGCAGAGACAGAATAAGACTGCTTTTATGAAAATTACAAAGAAACATGATACAACAAAAATAGGGTGTGGGGGATTTCCCACTAAGATTAAAAATGAAAAACAAAAACAAAAAAAAAGCTCACTTTTTGAACACCATTATTATTCAAACACATATGAAGTTTCAACCTAGTTTTTTTTATACATGGGAAACACTGTTAAACTGAATCTTCAAGAGTGAGAAGGCACCATGAACTGTTGGTTGATACCTTTAATGCACACTCAAGAAAGAAGAAATGATCTGGCATGATGCAAAAAATCATTAAGTGTTTATATATATTCATATATCTTTTCGTAAAAAAACAAAAAAGGCGGCAACAAGTCATTACTTCAGTGCCAAATGTACTCGTGTCTGGCTGACTCGCTCATGAGGATGATTTCTCACTTAGACCTGTGTGGTATTTCTGTACAGTGGTGGAAGTGGGTGATTTTGTGTTGTTGCCTTTCATATTAGATTGGTAAATCAAGCGTTTTCTAGGTTCTGAGAAGCCAATCCTATGAAGTATTCCTAAGTTCTATGCAAATGGAATCATTAAATGCACTGTCTAGAATGAAATACTCATCTGTACGGCGTGGCAATCCCACCGGATTCAGTTTGATATGTAATGTCTTGTAGCAGATGTTATAACAAAAATAACTTTTGCTTTTTGATTTACCTCACTGAGGCCATTAATGCTGTTCCTATAGTTGGTTTTCTGGAGTTGGATGACACTTCACTGCTGTCCAAAATGAGTTTGAACCTTAACCCTCCAGAGTTTGTTCACTTTGTTGCTTATATTATCGCACTAGCTACTAAAGTCTTATATCTTCCTATATAAATCTAATTGTTCAGAGTGCAGATTCTGTATTTAGATAATGAACTGTATGAAATAAATAAAATAAGGGGATTTTCTGGTCAGAGTTGCTGATATGTTGAATACCTTAATTATTTCTAAAGTAAACAGTTTTGGTGTATATTCTTAAAAACCTATGGTCATTCAGCATAAAAGCCTTGACGTAATACTTAAGAATGGATTTGTTCTCCTTCTCAAAAATGCATCAAAGAATTGTTTTAAATACAGAATCTGTGAGGCTTCCTACAAATTCACCTAAGTCGTAATACAAACACAGTTTGTAACTCGATAATATAGAAAGTTCTCTAGTGTCCATTGAAGTAAGGTCCCCAAAATGCAGTCTGTTTTGTTTCTGAATGGCAAAACATTAAGCGGTTCCACTGGCTGAGTAGGAGAACTGAGGAAAATGAGGTCTTCTCTCGTTATCTACACAATCCATGCTGTCATCTGAAAGAGGAAAAAACCCATCAGGTAACATTTGCTACCTTTTCTTATTTTCAGCAAATCAACAGTAAGATAATGCACGGTACAGTTATTTCAGAAAATAGTTGTTCAGTGTCCATTTAAAATTGCTAGGAGCTGCACTGCTTAAATCCACATCCACTGTTCTGAATTTCTGGCAATTGCTATTTGAGAGCATCAAACATGCTCAGTTATCACAAAAATACATTATTTTGATTGAATATGGACATTAGCCCATGCTCAACTGACTGCTTGCATACACACAGTGCATGTGGATATGGACATGTGCAAAAGTCATTATTATCACTGATTTCCAGTGGGAATGGGCAGATTTGGAAAATACAACAGTACAAATAATTTTACTCATATAAAACAGGTTTTTCATTTCCACAACTGGAAAGATGTGGAAAGTTTCACCTCAATTTACCAACTTCTTGGTCAAACACATATGGAAAACCCTCAAGTTTAAACTGATGCTTTTTCACATGGGCTGAAGAGACCCATCATAGCAAATTATTTCTGGTGGTCTGGAGAACACCGTGGGAAACATTTGGAAAAACTTTACCTTGGTCAGGAGGAGTGATTGTTATCATCTGTGCTGTAAATTCTTCATCAAAGTATCTTGTATCTGTTTCAGATGTAACTTGTGGCTTGAACGGAGGTACAAGCTATGAAAAACAAAACAGAAAGTGTCCATTTACAGGCTCTTGCAGTGCCGTTGTTGAAACAAGTAGAATTTGACGTAGTTAAAAGCTACAGTGCCTTTTCCTACATTCCTAAAATGTCTAAAAAATACCAGTTCACAAGGAAGTAAAAAATACTTACTTAGGTGTGCACTTCCTATTTATGGGGCATTTAGGGCATTTTTTTTCCCTAGGATTTAACTGCACAAAGAAAAACTTGAATCCTAAAATTTCTTCAAGTAATAACATGCTGACCAGTGTTTAAAAATAACAACACATACTGGTTCCCCACAGAATTATATGGAAATTGTCAACCTCACCTAGTCAGATTTATGCTTAAGGAGAATGAAAATGAGTAAGAAAGATGCTCAGTGATACCAAACTGATCAGCTAATCCTGTGTATCACCATAAGGGTTGTAACATGCACCAAAAGGTTTCAGCTACTGTGCCAGTGCAGCTCATACTGGAGGTCTGACCAACCCTGGAGAATTTAGGCCAAAGCAGCAGCAACATTAAGCTTTAATACTCCTGGTCCCTAAAAGCAGTTTGATGTCAACTCTGTACTTCAAAAACCTGGAGTGCTTACAAAAACCTGAGCCCAGTCAGCAGTGAACATCCTCCTTTTGCTACAGCAGGAGCTGCACTCGTTGGGGTTTATTCCTGAGACTCGCTTGGGCAGACAGGCTGGAAATCATCCATGTGTACCTAGGCAAGCTCTGGCAAGTGCAGCTCCAGATGGAGCGGAGCTGCCTGGCTGGGGCTGGAGGAGGAGCGCGCCTGGGAAGCGGGATGGGGAGCTGGCTGCATACAGATGTACACACTTGGAACACGGACAGCTTTGGAGGGCAACGGAGCCGGGATTCAGACCCTGCTCACCTTCCCCTGCACGGGGTGGCAGAACCAGGATGTAAACATGGCTCTGAGCCCTCCCGAGCACAGGGAGCAGTGCTGGGATCCCGCTCGCCCACCACCGGGGTTACGCGTGGCCATCTTTTAATAGCACACAGCCACACCAGGCAGCAATTTAGGAGCGTGACTGAGGAAGTGCAGGGCTTCCAATCCCAAACTGCAGGGAAAGGTTTAGCAAGGTGGACGGTAAATTGCTCCAACTGGAATTATGCACTGATCCCAAGACATGCACTTCTGCACTTGCACAAACAAGAACAACACCGACAGAAATCACTGCCTGGAAAATATCAGCAAATCTTGAATATACAAAACACCTCTTCCCCACACCCAACTTTTCCTCCTGCTTGGATGTGAAGAATCATTTGTTTGTCAAGTTGGCAAATAAGAAAAGCACTGGTTTCAAGCTCCCTATCACCAGGTTCGTCCTTCTGATCTGTTTTGAGAGCATCTAAGAGTATCCTGTCATACACACAACAATCCAATAAAACGCCTTCATTTCCAATGTAAAGACTGTAAGAAATGTAATCTGTAAATATGGCAGTGCTCCCACATACAAAGGAGCATTTACCGTTTAAAATCAATCTTTAAAAATTTAGGGACATAAAAGCTCTGTTTATTATAAGAGAGCACAATTATGGTATATATTCATCATCTTTTTTTTTTTTAATTACTCACAATTCTCTGTGCCCAAGAAGGGCTTAAAGGAGCTGGGCACATTACCCCAACAAAAAATACTAGGTTCTTAGAAGTGTTTTTTTTATGTCCTGAATTTAAAAAGGAAAAGGAAATAGGATATCCCGAAGTCAGGAGTCACTCTGAGCCTTGCATTCCCCCTGAAGCTACTGAAGAGGGAATGCTTCACATTATAATGTTAATAACACTTCTCAATCAAATCACACCAACATATTACATGCAAAAGCCCTGTGGAGCACGAGGATTCTTCCTTCCTCATGTAACTCTATTTTCTCTCTCCTTGCAGCAGCCTCTGCCTACTTCTTGAAGCGAAGCTGGGTTTGTTTTTGACAGGCTGTGCATGTGTGTGCGTGAAGCTCTATCTGTCCTTTTAAGCTAATGGTGGTTTTGGCACTCGCAGTGCCCCCGGTTGCTCTGCTTGCTGTGCACAGCATGGAGTGATTTAGGACTTGGGCACTGCAGCAGACACCTGAACTGAGCACATCAGAACAACTCAGAGCAGCAATCCCAAGCCAGCGCACATGTGGAATGGGCTAGTGCCGCCTGTATCATTTTCCTTTTTATTTTAGTATCTGTTAAAAGCAATTTGAGACAGATTATGATGCACCCACAAGACATCTTTTCCCCCTAGCTGTCAAATTCTGAGCGCTATGCTGGAAACAGAGGGGAAGCCGCAGAAAGCTCCAACGCTGGCTTTAACAAGCAAATATGTCGCTTTACTGAAAAGCTGTCACTGCAATAGCTCTGCAGTTCAACTGGCAGGGAGGCGCCACCTGTAGCCTCCCACGGCTGCAGACCAGCATTGGTACCCGCAGGCTCATGCTGGTTTAAGAGAGAAAAAGGACCGGAAAAAACCCCCATGTGATTAAAATCTTTGTGTATGTTTTGCTTGTGGGTGGGCAAAATACTGCAAATTAAACTGCACCCTTCTCTGCACCAGAGACAGACAGCACTCTTCCAGGTGAGCCTAATAAACATTTTAAATTTTGGGGACAACCCCAGTTATTCAAAGCTCATAGTTTAAAGCAAAGCTATGTTTCCAAAAAGCTTAATTACAAAGCAAATATTCTGGATTACCCAAACCCATATTCATACACACATTCAGCATTACTGGAGATGGTGGGTAACCAAGCCTAGCACACAAACAGTTCTTGGCAGCTGACAAAATCCAGCTTTCATCCATGGGTCTGCACTTCAGGTAAATGCTTCAAGACCCTCTTTGGACCACCCAGAGTGTAGGCAGCAATTACCTACAGGCTCTCAATTTGCACAGCATACCTACTTCAGATGCAAACACTAATGGGACACGAGCAAAGCCAGGATCTAGACTCCTTGGATAGGCCAAAGTCGGAATAGCCTCAATTAGCACACAGTTTTCTCCAAAAGATGTGAATATTTGGAATTTCCTGATAGTTTTCAGAATAATCTGAATTAGTACCACTATGGGACAATTTATGAGGGCTTTCTCAGTCCTATGGATAAATACATTGCCTCCAGCTTGTGTGATTTCTCTTCTGTTCAGGGAACTGGGACTACCACCAAATACCAAATAACTTCACTCAAAACATTCGAGCCCCACTGTCAGCTTTTTACCTTAAATTGCATAAAACCAGCAAACCCTCAAGCATGCAGCTTGTCAGCTGGGTGAAAATGGGGACAACTTCCTGTTTAGAACAGGAATTCAGATCTACATTTCATGTAACACTGAATAAACTCCATGGAAGTCTCTCCTGCTCTCATGACTGCATGCAGCTCTCCCTCAAGGGATGCTTTGAAAGGACTGAGGTCTCAAGTCCTATCTATACTTTCAAGGCACAAAAACTTGGTTTATGATTTTTCAGTTCCCTTTAGCCACAGAGATCTGTGAGGAAGTGAAAGAAGATAAGGAAACAGAGCCCTCTCTGTAGCTGTATACAGGTACTGGACAATTCTCCCACTACAATATGGGAACTCAGTTTCTGCCAAGTTTCTTACCTGTTCCCACCAGCCAGAGGGACAACTAAACTGTATTCAGAGATCAAATGAGATCTAATACCACGAGGAACTGCTGGGGGAAGGAGGGAAATCAGGAAACGCTGGGATTGAGTGAGATTGTGTGGCACCAGTAGATGGGAACCTTGAATCAGCAGACCCACGTTTTAGCTGGCTGCATTTCACGACTGTTACGAAAATGTGGCTGGTGAGAATCAATCGTGAGAGGAAAACAGCACATCACCCTTAGAGCACTAAGCAGGGCATCTTGGAGGAGTGAAATACTTATCTGAGAAGGAAGAGGCAGCGATGCATACATAACTGATGAAACACATTCTTACAGGAAGGGCTGGGCTCTTTGGCTTCAGTGGCTCCCACTAAAAAGCCAACAAACTCAGTGGGTCTCAAGGAAAACCCATGAGAAATACCATGAAATGCAGACACTTCGTATCAGTCCTTTGCCACACATAAAGAACTGTATTATGCTTGGATTGATGTAAAGACTACACTTGTCTGGACTTGTCTTGAATGCTGACATTAGAATGAACAGGCAGGAAAAATGCAATGGCAAAAAAGAGCCCATCTTCTACTACTGCTTCCAGGAAGTCTGGCTTCAGATGCTCAGGAACCAGCAGTAACTCTGAGCTCGTAAGGGATACACCAGTCAACAGCAAGAAATGGCAACAAGAGTTCACAGGAAAAGCCATTTTAAAAGCTTATATACTCTCTAAATTTGGAAGCTATTTTGATTGCATCCTATTTATTCAGCCATAAAACCATGTATCTCATTAAAAGACACTCCTATCATTGCAAAATAAAAATCCAGAACTAAACTGATTACAGTATTTTAAGTTGTTGCTAAAAACAACTGCAAACCTTTTCTGTGGAGGGTTTCTGTGTACCTTTAGAGAGCAACAAAATTTGAAACATTTATATCCATAGCTACAATTCACCTTGGGAGAACAGTTGTATAAATACCTTTTTCTCGTATACGTCTTGCCAAACAATGCCAGCAAAGAATTTGTGCTGCATAATCTCCTTGGCATCATCAGGACCGCCACCTAACCTGTAGGAGGCAAAATACATAATTAAATGTTTGAGTACAGTTATTTTTCTAATACAATTTTTATTGCAGTGTACTGAAGAAATTCTGAGTTTATATAATGCATTTGGGAGCAGTTCTAGCATTTGCAATGTGTTTGGTTTTTTGTACAAGGCCTATTTTAGGCTTCAACACAGTTCCACTAAAAGATTTAAAAACATGCTAACAAACAGAATTAGAACAAAGATCTCTATTAGACAAAGAAAAAAAAATAACAATCACAATTCAAAAGACTTGCCCTTCAGGAAAGATGCTGTCCTGGGGACCACAGCAGATCCTGTAAAGTAAAAGGTCTGAGCCCCAGATCCTTCTCTCTACATTAACATGCAATTTTACATGTTTTCTTACAGTTTTCTAGAGCAGAGTGATGCTAGCGGTAAAACTGAATTTGAAGTGAAAGAGAGACAAAGCTTTTTAAGGCAAACTGATTTATGCAACCTGATTTAAATTTCCATTAAAGAAAACAGTTGACAACTGCAGTGATAATATCACAGCATATGCAAATCCTTCCTCCTCCTTGGCTTCAGGAAAGCACAAAGGGTGTTTTATTGACTTGAGGTGTATCAAGATAAAGCACTTTTATTCCAAAATAAAACTGTCCACACAGCTTATAGATGCAATCAGTTTAGCTGAAGTCTTGAGCTAACTGATACTTAAATTTTGCTGTGGAGGTTAAAATGTTCTCTAAAAGAATGAACCACATCTGCAAGCAAAGACAGGCACCGAGAAAACAAAACAGATACTGGGTAATCAGCAGGAGAGTCTTTCAGGCAACAAGGTTAAGATGACGCTCAGGATTTCAGGTACAGGAGGTGTTACCATGTTCACCCAGGCTGATCTCTAGGATCTGCCTGTTCTTCCATGCTTGGTGCCACTGGCAAACTGAGATACTGACCCTTTCAAGAGGGGTCAAGAGGTTGAAGCAATGACTCTTCAAGACCCAGGCTAGAGTCATACTGCTGCAGACATCAGGGACACAAGGCCTGTTCTCTGAGCCTGAAGCCAAGACCTGGCCGGGCCTCATCCACTGCTGTACAACATCTGGCCCTGAATGTCCTCTGGGCCACGTGCAGTAACCCCGTGCCCCAGCTCATGATTATCGGGGGATAGAGGGGAGGGGTTTGGTTCAAAATATCAAAGAAAATATGAAAGCTGTGCTAAAGCCCATTGAAGTGGTATTTTTACAGCCTGAGACTGCGTGCTCTGGAATGCAGAGTGAAGGCACAGTGCTATTGGGATAGCACTGGATGATAGTTCAGCATGGAAAGTCAAATACTGCAACGCTTTGTTCACGGTGCCGACTGGGAATGGATCCTGACGCATTCAACCCCTTGGCCATGCCCGAGCACCATCTGCAGAGAAGGCACACTGGCAGAGGCCACAGCTGTACCACAGAAACCCAGCAGCAGAGGTGCCTGACAGTCCAGAGGCTGTGCTTGCTTCCTTGCCCCGTTCCATTTAGCGCCACAGTAACCTAAGGGGTTTGCTCCTTATCGTCCTTCAGAAAACGTGCACTGGAACAGCTCCCCAGCCTTCCAGTACCTGGGTGACTCTCTCCTCCCCTGGTAAGCTCTAAGACTAACCCAAGTCCACCCTAGAGTCCCAGGGGCCAAACCAAGCTGGACAAGGGCTCTCCCATCTGCCTGGCAGCACTTTCTACAGCTGCAGAGCAGCCTGGAACAGAGACAAACTCCAGGGCAGCCTGGGAACAGAAACAAACTCGGTGAGTAATCATTTCTCGGCTGGTTCCCCCCAGGTCTAGTGGCTTTGCCAAGTCTCTACCAGACTCCTTGTTGCTTCCACAGCACAGATGATGATGGCCGATGAAGAGGGTGGAGTCAATCCTCTATCCACAGATGTCAACAGACTGCACAGGAGTTCAGGAGCGACTCTGAGCTAAGAAGCACCTGAGTGGTGTTTTGCAGAAGCAGGCAGGAAGGCTGGCTGGCTGCAGCCACGTACAAGTGCTTTGCAGAATATGTTATCTAATATGAGCCTTTGTTCCATGAAGGGCAAACACATACTCAGGGAAATGCCAAGAAAGACTCCAGATGTTTTACTTACCTTTTAAAAATTACACAAATCCAGTCAAAGAGAATGGCAAAACGATAGAAACCTAATATTTTGGGTATGGATTTATTCCAAAATACCGTTTTGTTTTCCAGAATTAGTAGGAAAGGTCCCTCTCAAGGAGAACAAAATTAAATTGGCAACTAACAGAAAAATCATGGTTAAGCACCAGTGAGAATGTAAAGAGCAGCAGGTTTGTCTTTCATAGGGACATGCAATAAAGAGAGAAAAATACAGCAGAAATAAGACCTCTGAGGAGATTCCTGGATAATAAAGTTAAATTCTGCACATTTATGTCTTCAGACAAAACCAAAAATAGTATATATAGGGCTCACAAAGCAAAAGCTACAGAAATGTACAGTATACAAAGATATATAATAGAAAGTGTAGAGGCCAAAAAACAATCTAAGGAAAAACAAGAGAAAACATCCCTCAAAACCTAACCGCCAAACAATTCTGGTTATTCAGTCAGCATCTATCTACTTGAGGGACTTTCTTATTTTAGTTAAATCCAAAAGTGAAAATTATTAATAAAGTGCAACATCAATATTAAACTGAAATGATTTTCACATTTTAAATTTTTACAAAACTGCATATTGCTTTCCAGTCCCTTTAACCATTTAATAACAAATGTCTGTGCTCCAAAAATCAAGGGCAATCAGCCATCATTCCACAGATACTTCATGCAGAAATATTTTAAAAACTTACTCTATACTGTATTTTTAAATATATGTATATGAATATAGTGTATAAACACACAGGAAGATTGCAATTAGTGGATCACACGAAAAATAATGTATCTCTACTTGCCCACGTAAAAGAAAACAGTGCTCAGCTCCCAGGTCCATTCCCAGCTCTTTAAAAGGAAACCTGCACACTTCTAGTTTTCTAGCCCTGTCTTCACGTGATTTCTCTGAGCCACCCCTGCCCCCAAACCTGGTTCTACAACAGCACAAACATCCCCACCAGGCTAAAGAACAGCAGCCCAGCAAACGCTGTTGGTGTTCACTAACTCCGAGCACACAGACGGCCATTTCTCCTCTGATACAGTCAAGATGGAAACTAGAAACTTATTTTATATGGCACTTACCTTCAGAGGCTTTTAATAGCCACAGGGAAGGATTTGGGAACTGTATCCACAACAACTTCCTGTGACTGGCACTACCAGCACAGAGAAGCTCTCTGTGGCTTTGAGAACAGCATGATTTGATGACTCCAGATTTGGAAGGAAAAGGCCACATTCTTCCCAAAGCCCTGTACAGAGAGTCTTTGGGTGCTTTCCTGCTCAGAGATTAAAGCTTGTGGAAAGCCTAATGCAGCTAACTCCAAGCTCTTTGCTGAGCTTTACTTCCCCACTTCTTCATTAACCACATGCATGTGACACAAACATGGTAGATCCAAAAAGCACTGAAAAAGCTCCCATTTCCCAACATTAGTTATTAAGAGTCAGTTTAGGTTGGTGAAGCTTGGGAAGTCTCTAAAGTAGTGGTTTCTATAAAGCTGGGAGAAAAAAATCTTTAAACTTGACTTTCATGTTTTTCTCAGCTTCAATTTAGATCTCTGTGGGATAACTGAGTTTGTCTAAATCACTGCAGACAGAATGGATTTAGACCAAAATTATCATACACAACAGCTAAATCTCAGTCTGTCTCAAAGCACCTGGTGAAACATGAAGACATGAGCATTTTGCAGTTCAGCTGATACACAGGACACTGGAGCTGTGTGGAGACAGAAGCACTTTCCTACTCAAGGCACACACATTTCAGAGCAAACCCAAGTCACCTGTCATGTGTAGTTCCAAAACTCTGAATGTCCACAAGGCGTTCAAGTGTGCTGTCCAGGAGGACCAGCTCTTCAAGGTTACCTCCTCCTGCTGGCCACCAGCTAGCTGGGACTACCTCCAGGCCCCTGAAGTCCCCACAAACATCACCTCTAACTCTGCCAACTCCAGCAGTGGCTGTGAGGGCTGCAGACCTCCCTGTGCCTATGAGCACTGGTGCTCAAGAGCCATCTAACCTTCCTGTAGCAGAGCACCACAGAGGACACAGACATACAGAGCTTAACTACAAATCTCCTTTCGCAAGGGAAAAAACCAAGGAGTTTGGTTTCCATACAAGTAAGGGCTTGATTGACTTGGCTATTCCTGAACGTCTGTGGCCAAAGCTGCACTCTGGATGTGAAAAGAACCACCATGGCTAGGGAAGAATGAAGTACCAGATCTCTGTGTGGCTGCAAGAACTGACCACCAGGTCCCAGGGAGCACTTTCAGCTCTCCAAAGCCACAACCACAACTCTGTGAAGTCACTAGGTCTTTCACCAGTTTGCGAAATGCTTCATCATCTTCCTCTCATTCTTGCTGGATGGCAAGGGCCAACAGCACCACAGAGGCAGGTAAAGCAGCCTGTGACAAGGACTAAGGCACGTAGTGAAATCTGACGATCAAAATTCAGATTAAACCATCCTGAAGTTCTTTCAAGTTAAAAGCCTGCCAAGATTCAGAGCTTGCAAGACACTGATTATAAACCCACCCACCCATCTAAACTTAGCCTGCTTACATGAGGTGCTCTGATCCACGCCCACTTTCACAGGCCGCAGTCTCCACAGCCAGAGGAAGAACAATAAAAGGCAAAAACTTTGTTGTTTTATGTGTGAAAAAATGCTCTGATTACCTTCTTTCATTTGATCCATGACACAAAGCAGCGAAGGGGAATTTCAGGTCACAATAACAGGAAATATTTACAGAATAGATTTTTTCCTTCTTAGGAAAATTAGGGCTCACATTACAAATTAATAAACTTCTATCAATCCCAAAAGAAACTTCAAAATTCCTTTTCTCTTACAAAATGGATTTCATATGACCAAATTTAGAAAACAGGCATGATTAAAAGCAGAATGCAATTTATTGTTGTTCACATTTTCTCCATATGCCTGGGAGTTTGAGACTGAACTGGTATTACTGAACACAGAGTACTAACACTGCTTCTATAAATCCAGCTCAGGTGCAACAGGTCATTTTTAAGATTTAATTCACAGACACAGATCACAATTCCTTAGCTCCTTGATGTTTAACTTAAACTATCCTTGGCACTGAGCTTCACTATATCAACCTTTATTGTTGGGTTGGTTGGTTTTTTCGATGATTTTAGGGGAAGTGACACCATTTCCCAGCTTCCTTTTTCTCATGGTTTTGGCTGCCTCCTCCATCTCACTCTGAAGTTCATCCACAGTTATGCTGCCAGTCCTGATGCTTTCTGCCACAAACATTACAATGACACCAGCTTCTGTCCACCACCGGGCTTTATGGAAGTGGGGATTTCTGTTGAATTACACAGTGGCTCCCCAAAGCACCAGACTATCACACATTTCATAACTTTTCAGTAATGTAATTCAGTAGCTCTCTGGCTGTTTTTTGTCCATATGGCTCCATGAGCTCAGTGTGAGCCAACTACCAAGTGTGCCAGGCGCCCACCCCAGCACCCAGACCACCCAGAAAAACGAACGTAACACTACAAGGGCAGGATGCAGGACTTCTACCTCTAGTGCTTCCAGATCACTTATCCATGCTGCCTGAAATGGCACAAAGTGCAGGAGGTTTGATGAATCACAACTTCAGTTAAAAAGTTGTGTAAACAGTGATTGGGGGGAAACCAGTATTTAAGAACAGTCCATGATCCAAAAATGCTTGGGAAGCACCAGTGTAAATAAGCATAATAACAATAAGGCATGTGTGCAGGTTTGTCTAATCAGTAGTTATTTCTATCAGCAGCATGAAAATCATCTGTCCACCACATCAGAGCAGCGCTGCTTCCAAGCCTGCAGAAGATACATGCAAAGAAGTGGCTATTTGTATAAAGTGAGCATATTGTGGAGTAATTATTGGCATTGGGAAAATCTCATAATTAGAAATGAGTGGGTGTTCTTTGTTTGTAAACAAATTGCATTTTGGTTCATCAGAGATGCTCCTTTAAGAACAAACTGCAGCAGATGCGGCTTGTGTTCCCAGTGATTGAAAGGCCCCACCTGAATAAGCTACGAAAGGGTCACAATCGCATTTAACCCAGCGCTTTACCGGACAGGAATGCTGTTGGCAGGGGCTGCAGCCAGGCCTGCAGAGCACAGAGGCTGGGGGCTGCTCATCAATTACACAACCTTCTCCTGGAGGTCGCCTCGCAGGGACTGGCTTCAGGAGGAGGTGCAGCTGTTGCCACCTTGTACAAGGCTGGCCACGTTCCGGGCTGCAGCCGTGCCCCACTCCCCACATTGCCATCAAGATGAATCCAGTATTATAAACTGTGGATTTGCATTACGAGACCTCCCAACAGGATTTTCCATCAAAAACAGTGATGGAAATAGACTACAATGATGACAGAAATCCTTGCTACAAGTATTCAGATAGTGGCAAACCCCATTTTCCTGCTATGTGCACACACATGCACGGAGACTAAACAAACACCAGAAAGCAAACCGGAATTCTCTGCTTGCATCTCACATGAAAGGTTTCCCATTTGGGGCCCACTAACAGTGGAAGGTTCAGGACAGGAGATCAGGGGCAGAGTCACAATATTATTTGTTTTAAAAATGTCTGGGTTGACAAGATGGCAGGTTTTTAAACTGATGTTTATCTTTGTGCGAAGGTCAACATCCTTTCTGCATCTTGTTCTATTTTCTGTTTGCTAGCCATTAAGGGCTTGGGGTTTTTTTGTTTTGTATTTTTTTCTGTTTTTAAATCAAGGGTTATTTTTAAAATAATCCAGCAATAGAAGAAAAACAAAAACAAAAGGAGGAAATAGGAAAAGTCAATTGAGCATGGCATAAACTCTATCACAAACATGGTACAAACATCACCACCTACTGTCCAAAGCAGGATGCTAAATCACTGGCACAGATTTAGACAAAGATTCAGGAAAGGGACAGCAGTCTCAATTGCAACAGAAGGTAAGAGTATTTGGTGTAGAGCACCTTATAACTCACAGCAGCCACTGGATTCATTATGGCCAAAGGCAGGGCTAACTTTCTTTTTCCCAGGCTACAGTTTTGCTTTATTGGCAGCCATCATACTCTGAAATTCAGCACCAAAGCTGCTTCATATCGCTATTTACGCTGTCAACTCATATAAAAAGTTAAAAATAAATGAGTAGATCCACTTGCTGCAGCTTGTGGGATAATCGTTTTGAATGGATTAAAAATTAGATCACAATTTTGTCTCAAATACCGTAAAAAAAGTGCAACTATTAAGTAACAGCCTCACCTTTGCTTAGGATCTTTCTTCAGCAAACCTGACAAGAGAGATTTTGCTTCAGGTGACAATGTGCGTGGAAATCTGATCTCCTCCATAAGGATGAGTTCAAAAAGCTTTTCATGGTCCTGATTGTAGAAAGGGAGCCGGCCACACATCATTTCATACATCACAACTCCTAAACCCCACCAGTCCACTGCACGGCCGTAGTCATTATCCTCCAGAACCTGCAGAATGTAAGGAAAAGGCTTTAGAAGATTCTCCCACACCAGGCATGACCCACAAAACTCAAGAAGCAAAATTTACCCCAGCTAGTCCATCTTTCACAACGCAGCCAAATCTAGCAGCAGAGTATTTGCAGAAGAACCATGTGAAAAAAACTGGCATCCATGCTCACCATTCTAGGTGAGCAGTGGCAGGGGAAAAGGAGGCAGCAGATATGCTACAGCAGTCTCCTTGTCTTCCTTCTCCCACTCTCCCTCGCATTATGGCCATGATAAGCACAACCTTTGAAAGTCCAAAGGCCAAGAACTGTTCTCACATTACAGTACCAGCTGTTAAACTCTCACTTATTCATCACAAACTGTTCCAAAAGGGATCCAAGTTTTTAGAAAAACCCCAACCCACCAAGAAGCCAGTATAGGGAGAAAAGACCATCAACCTGTTCCTTTCACAAGTGAAAAGCCAAACATTGCCCACATCTTCTTATCAACCTGCACGCCAAAGGGATGGCTCTGCACATCCTAAAAGGACCACCCACAAGTACTCAATGACTAATCTACATTAAACACTGAGAGCCAGAATACCACTCCTAACATTTGACCGGCTGTGGCAGCCAAATTGTCTGGAAATGTCTCCCCTCCAACCCTTTGCCCTGCTCCAAAGGCACTCTTGCCTCTGCCTAGTGGGCTGCAAACACAGGAACAGTCAGTGGGGTGGATTTCTGCCAGGTCTCACAGCAAAAGGAGCCCAGCACAGTTCATTCTTTCCTTCCCCCAGCACATCTACCTAGCAAAGCAGCGGCTGGTGCAGGGACTCAGGACCCCAGCAGTGCTCTCCACCTCTCTGCTTGCTCCAGAGAAGCCCTGCCACAGTGCATTTCTGATCATCTGCACAGTGGGTTGCTGAAGGGAGCGGGGAGAGTTTTCTGGCTTGCGCAGTGGACGGTACAAGGACTTCTCTAGACTTTGCGTCTCCTATGCAGTTGTCTGCAGCTGACACCAACATCTCATGTTCCAGATCCTGTCCTCAGGTTTTAGTTGTCATATTTACTCCTTGCACGGGTCTGCACTGAGCTGCTTACTCTTGCTAAGAGCACAAACCACAACTGCACCACCATCCTGTTTTCTTGCTGCATGGTGTCTGTGTGAGCTTTACATTCCTGCAATTCAGAATACTTAACACTCAAAATTAAAAAGGTGGAAGAGCCAAAGTCCGTTCAAGTTTAACAAAAGAAAGATCTTAACCTCTTACGAATCTTGATATAAAGGTTTTCTGCACATAAAAAAGAAGCATTGAGGCACTTCATGTAACAACTGTTTGCATTCTGCCTCTCTTTATTCACTAATTATTCCCCTTAATTATCTGAACAAGGGAGAGGGCCTGCAGTAAAAATCAAAAGGCTGCCAGGTATTAGATTACCCCACGTCGGTCTATTTACAGCATCCCCGGCCGTATGATTCACACCAAACGACAGCTGGCTGTGCAGCTGCCCCCTCCATGTACACGGCCGGCACAGCTGCCGGCCGGACTGCATTCCAGGAGCGGCCCCGTCCTTCCCGAGGCATCGCAGCCTTCAGCTCACAGAGATTGTGTGACAATGCAGTTCCCGCTCTGAGTCACCCCGCTCAACAAGCGCTTCCTGTTCGCACTCCCCTACGCTCGGCTTACCTAAAATAAAACACTCACACGGCCTCCAATTTGTATTTTTATTTTTTAAACTGCTGCAAGAGATGCAACAGGAGAGACCGAAAGAAAAAGAAAACCACGGAGGCCTCTGTTGTGCACGTAGTTAATGCTACAGGTACTTTCAAAACGCAGTAAACGCTTCAGATGTTACTTTAAAAAGGGTATTAATACTCTGTATTATAAGCTAGGGTATTAATACTCTGTATTATAAGCTAGATCACTAGCTACAGCGATTTTCTTCACCTCCATTAATTTTAAACAGAATATAAAATGCTTATTTCTTCAAAGTTCTTTAGCACAATGAGTATACCCTCATATTAGTGATTGCACAGAAAAGTAATGTTGTATCAAAAATACACTGTAAAAAAAAAAGATACCACACTCATCCATGATTTATTGCAACACACTAGATAGCTGAGGAGCAGTAAAGTAACAAGGTTATTTCACTTAAATTAAGGGATCATCATTTTCTAACGAGCAGCTCTAGACTGTTGTGCAATGGAATTTGAAAGAGAAGGCAGAACAGCTGTAAACATCACAGCCAGTGATGCATCTGACACATCAAAGTTGACATGGTTCAGTCACTGTCATCCATGCATGAGATTCCAGTGTGAACCTAAAAACAACGATGCAACAACTGTACAGACATGCTGCTGTGCCCGACTCAAAGTTACGAATGCAGACAGGAGCATCGACACCCCTGCTTTTAAGGATGTATGACCTTAAACACATGGAATACTGCTCGCACACAATTTCCAGATTTTTTGCATGCTATCAACCAGATGACAAAAGCCTGCAGAATTTAACACTGCAACTCGCAGATGGGATTTGCAAGTAAGAGAGAGAACTGAGTTCATCAAAAGGATTTGTCCTTCAGGGTTTTTGGATGAGCCAACTCATCATAAATATTAAAAAGAAAAAATAATAGCAAATAACAGAACAGAAAGAACAACATAACTGCCTGCACAGGGAATCCCCACATTCCAAGTTAGGAAAAATCAAAACAATAAATATTTTTAGCCTCCACATAAAATCCTTGATGAGAAACTGAAGTTCAGCAATTGGTTTAAGAGGGAAGCGAAAATAAAAGCCATGTTTATGAATAATAGACACTCCGTCATGCTGCTAATTACTCTCTGCATCAGTAAATTTCAAATTGTGGTGCATGGACCCCAATTTGGATTCACTGAAGACTTCTGGTGATCCATGGAAAAGCTGGCAGTCATCATGAGACTGGCTCCGCCTCTTTGCTGCAAGCTACTTCGACAGGTGCCCATGTTCTTCATTATTACAAAGGATGGAGGCCCTTGAAAGCAGCTGGGAATTAAAAAACAAAAACCAAACAAAACCCAAGAGCATGCTGCCACCACTATGCAAGCAGGGAGCACAAAATCGCTGATCAGCAAAGATATCAGCTTTCAGAAGAAATATTCCTCCTCCACGCTGGTTTTCCATACTTTGTACTTCTGCATAGTTTGGTTCAAGGCAGGTTTTCAATGCTCAAGTCTCCAACTCAGAGGAAAGCTGTGCCAACAATCTATAACCTGCCGGCAGCCCAAGACTCGCTTCTGCCTGTGCTCCAGGCAGGATGGAAATGTAAACGCCACAGGAAGCAAAGCCCCACTGCAAGGGAAGCAGCCCTTATGCAAGGCACACCACGTTAGCTCAGGCTCCATGCCCTACAAATTCAGGAGTCTGCTTCCAGACAGATGGGAGCATGGGCAGAGAAAGCAGCGTCTGCCTGTGGAGCACTGAGCGTACGCGTATCCCCTACAACCTAACTTCACTTTTGATCTGCCCCTAACTCACTCCCAGCTGTAACACCACCCACATTGCACAACTCAAGAGTGTTTCCAGGCGCAAACCTGCAAATGCACATTTGCATTTTGCACTTGAAAAGAAAAGCAAAAATATTTGCACAAAAAAAATTTCCCCAAAACATACTATTTGGGGACTGAGATCCCCTGCCTGGATTTATTTCCTCTGAAATTGGAGCATTCAAATCAACATTGAGAAGTATCTTGTGCTTTTATAGTCATAAAACAGTCACCACTTTTAATGCATCCCATGCTAAATACTGCAGAAGAAGCTTGGTCTGTCCTGTTTCTGAAAACATGTGACCTTTTACAGCCCTCAAACAGTAAAAGAATTGGACAGTACTTTCACTTTTTAAGTGAAGTACTATTGATAGCTTTTAAACAGGACAACACACAGCAAGCTGCGAAACAGGTAATCAAGTAATCTATCATGTAATATTTGAAGTGGTTAAAAGGTTTTTTTTTTTAATTATGTATCTGATACAAAAAACAAGCACTGTTCCAGTAAAATGTACATACTCCCTCAAGTGGAAGATACTACCCCGCCAAAAAACTATCACATATCATTATTCTAAAGATGTGTTCCAGATCATGATGAATAAAGGAGTCTCAGTATGTGTAATTATATAACAGCAGTTAGTGCATGAGCACATCATGGCACAGGAATTATTCTGTACTCCTACTGCTACCATGGAAGGCATGTAAGAAGGCAATTTAACACAACAGCCAACATAAACATACCTCTGGTGCAAGATACTCTGGAGTGCCACAGAAGGTCTTCATTGTTGCTCCATCCTTGATGCCTTCTTTACACAGTCCAAAGTCTGTTATTTTTATGTGTCCATCTTTATCCAGCATAAGATTTTCCAGCTGGGAAGAAAAGCCAAATTAAAAGACATGATTACCTGTAACATACACTGGTCCTGAGCAGGATAATCAAAGACATTAATTTTGCAAATCAGTTTTCAACCTCATTCTCACTGAGATAAGACCCACAGTAGCTGCCAGAGAACAAATGTAAATATACATCTGTAACATTTTCCTCTTTTCTTTAGGGAACATTAAGTAACTAATTTGTCTTGGGGTAACTGACCATATATACAGAAAGATTACAGAGCATAAACTCTGTATTTATGCTTCCACAATATTATCATAAATAGAACACCAGTTTTTTTGAAAGGATATTAAGTATTCCCCCTCACACAACTTCATCCCAGCTTTTACTCTGATTTTATGACATAATCTGTACCAGTAAGTAATAGCAAATAGAACAGAAATCATATGCAAGGTTAAGGAACCACTTCCAGAGAGACCCTTTAAATGAAAATCACTGCATACATGTAGTCAGCACATGTTATTCATCCCACCCTGAGCCTCTGATTTTTGAGAAAGTAGCCCAGGTACAAGGACGGTTTCCTCAGTGCATCAATAAAGTGCATTACAGAGGAAATCAAGGTGATACGGTAGACAAAATCCCAGCAGAGATCCCAAAATTACTTTGCCGTAGTCTGAGAACATTACAGAACATGCTTCATCTTAGACTGCCCCTAAATAAACTACCAGTATCCTTTCATCCTGTCCTGAAAGCTCCTCTCAGGAAGAAAGAAAATGCCATTGCTGCATTTTCCTCAAGAATTTCTCAAGTTTGTTTGCCCTCAGGTATCTTGTTTGGTCAGGGTTTTTTTCCCCTTCTGTTCTCACCAAACAAATGAGTAACTTGAAGCTTAGGCAATTTTCTAACTGCAAACAGGTACTTTGAAGATGATGTGACCACACTGCAAGGAAGTGCAACATCCACGCAGCGCGAATTTGCATCTACCTGGTAAAACCAGGATTATGTTCCACCACGCAGAAGCACCAGCAAGGTTTCTCTCAGAACATAAGCAGGCAAGTGAAAATCAAACCCCTGTAGCCCAGTAACCGTTCATGCTCTCTGAAATGCTGCCAGAGTCACAATAAATGCCTTATGCAGCCTCTTGGACTATCAAAGGGTTTAGACATCCTGTAAAGTCCAGCCCAACAGCTGCAACAACAGTTTGGATAAAGTTCAGTCAGGAAAGGATTTCTTAATAGCTCAGGATCATTTGCTTTTTTTAACAACAAACAAAAAGCCAAACCCCAAAAGCCTGTAAAATGATTTTTCAACATACCTTCAAATCTCTATAAACCACATTCTTCTCTGAATGCAGGTAATCCAGCGCTGAAACAATCTCAGCCCCATAAAACCGAGCTCGGTCTTCAGAGAAGACACGCTCTCTTGACAGATGGAAAAACAACTACAAGAACAATAATTTGTTAACTTTAGATGTTTCTGAATTATGTCTTGCACTTCACAGGCCATCCTGCTTGGAAGGTGCTATTACTTATGAGAAAACCCCTTCCCATCCTCACTCAGCTGTGTTCCCAAATGTGTTAAAAAGCATCATAAATTAAATGATTAGATAATTATGTCTCATATTCACAGATGCACACTGATAACCAATTCACGTACTACAGTCTTATAGGTTCAGAAAATTATAAAGCTATTTTTGACTGAACTACAATTACATATTAAAACTACAGCCTAATGCATGATTTAGAGAAATGCTAATATTCCAACTTTCCCTTCTTGACTGTAATAGTAGTTTAGCAGTTTCTAGTTCTCCCTCCAAGTATACCCACAATATTAATTTAAAAGTGTTAAAACTTGTCTGGAGAGAAACTAGAAAGCAACCTTGCCTTCTTGAACTTCTAATTGTCAGATTACAATATATTGCTGTCACGTAAAATATGAACCTATGCCCAAAATCTCTATGTTATAAAAATGGAGTTAAAAAAATTAAGACTCTTACTTCTTAATGTTAGTTAAACCTGCAAACAGCTCTGTTTAACTGGGACAACTTGGATTAATTAGAATTGCAAAAATGAACCTTAGCTAAATAATGTCAAGCAGAATTAGGAGTAGAACAGGAAAATCCTAAAGTATTAAATATTATTGTATTTCCCTTACCTCCCCTCCATTAGCATACTCCATAACAAAACACAAGCGATCGTGTGTCTGAAAGGAATACTTTAAAGCCTGAAACAAATTTAAACCAAAACTTAGGAGACAGATCATAGTGACAGTTAGAAAAGCATTTTTAATAGATTTTCAGAAGCAGACATGAAATTTTCTATTTTAGTGAACTTTCTGTCCTTAAATCTTATATAATACTTACGCTTTCCTGTTGCAGCTGAGGACTTATTTCATTAAATAAATTTAATAAAACATTAAACAAATCCCTTACAGAACCTATTATCACCTAAAATACTGCAAAACAAAGTCCTGCCCCATTAACAGGGACTCAAAATGTACCAACAGTGACTGTGAAGTTTCCTCTTCAGGCCACAGGTTCAACTCTCAGATAAGAGGCCACAACCAAACCCTGGGGCACAAGGTTTCACCACACTGGCTCCAAGACCTCTTATATGAAACACATATGTATTTTCACACAGCAGCCTCCTGGTCTCTGCCCTGCTGCCTGCAACTGCTCCCTGCTGACAGCTTGCCAGGGGATTGGCCAACTCTGTCTACACCAATTGCGAGCAATTCACAAAAAGAGACCGGATGGAGGCTGTGATGGAGAGTCACAAGGTGCCTGTCTATAGTCCTGTCACATGTATTCCCATGACAAGAATAACATCAACTTGTTTGCCATAGTATTAAGATTTTTCATCACAGAATATGCTGAGCTGGAAGGGACCCACAAGGATCACCAAGTTCAACTCCTGGCCCTGCACAGGACCACCCCAAGAATCCCACCATGCGCCTCAGAGCGTTGTCCAAATTCTTCTTGAACTATGTCAGGTTGGTGCTGTGACCACTTCCCTGGGGAGCCTCTTCCAGGGCCCAACCACCCTCTGGGTAAGAACCTTTTCCTAGTATCCAAGCTAAACCCAGTCTTGTAGCTAACTTCTCAGGACAGCCCTTGTTCTGGATATTTGGGTTTATAAAAGCATTAAAAAGAAAATACTGCATATGATATTGTTGTCTTCATTACAAGGGGTGACACTTTTAAACCAGTCATATATTCTCCAGAAAAATGAAGGACCAGGTTTTAGACATGTCAACATTATTGATTATACTCAATACAGGCAATATTTACTTCCAGAGGTCGTGCTTAAAAGGTCTGAATTCCAGCTAAGCCCTTGTATCTGGCCAAAGGGAACAACCAGGATCCTACACAGTCTCTTAGAGGCTTTAATAAGTTGTAAACAGTTCAGAGACAACTTGTAATAAGTATCAGAAACAAAATCTTGAGATGGAACTTGGACATCTGAACTCAGCCCAGAGAGACTGATGGCACTGGAGGTCTAAAACAAGAGTATGGTTTGACTTTACAATCCAAAAGGAAAGGAGCAGATAAAGCACAGTCCTGCTCTTCCCTTCCCCATTCCATATGCTCACACCACTATCCTTTGGCTGGCATTACCAGTGCTCTGATTCCACAGTGAGCTGTTTCTGGGAGCTTAAAAAAACAACGAAGACAAAATTAAAGGGTTTTCCCCCCACTATATCTTCCTGAATTTGTCTGTCACAAGATCAGGGACACCCTGATCTCTGCTACAAAGACAAGACCAAACATTTGAAGGACAAGGAAAGCAGATACTTCTCTCAGAGATAGCAAGTCATTAAATGGGTGAGCTCTAAAGTCAAATCACACCCTGAAACACTGTCTTCAAGAGGTGCTAAGGACCTGCTCTGCAAGAATCAGAAAACTTTAAAAAGTATTTTAATTTGTGCCTCCCAAAAATGGAAGGGTACAAAAATACACAGCCACTCTGAAAACACAGATCTCAGATGCTTTATGTAAGCAACAAAAAATAAGGAAAGCCTTGGTGGTTGCAATGTCAGGTTACACTGAGCAGAGGCAGAAATGCTTACTGTTAGGAACGGGTGCCGAGAGTTCTGTAAAACCCGGTTTTCTGTCAGCGTGTGCGCTACTTCATCCTGAAACACAAGCAGAAGGAAATCAGCAAAGTGATTCCCCAGATCAGGGGTCCATTTCAAACACTAACAGAGCAATTATTTACAAGTACTCTGAGAATCCTTCCCATGACTTTGCCAAAGGCTGTATCAAGGGTGAACCACGTCCCCAAGTTTCCCATCTACTCACCTTTGCTACAATCACTTCCTTCTTCAGAATTTTCATAGCGTAATACCGTCCAGTTGCTTTTTCTTTAACTAAAATGACCTTTCCAAAAGTGCCTTTTCCCAGTAGTTTAAGGTATTCAAACTCATTCATGGTCTGTTAACAATACAGATAAAGAAGAACTGAATTACATGATGTAACAAGAGGTATGTTATTCTCAGACCAGAATTTCTCGTTCACATGAGAATGCATTGCATATGTCCCACATGTGGTTTTTTAATCCTTTTGTTTAGTAGAATTCAGGAGCAGAAATGATTCTTCCACAAAAATGAATGCCAGTGCACTCCCAAAAATAATCAAACTATTTACAGAAAACCATAAGCTTTCAACTAAATGAACGCTCTTTTGCATAACTCAACACTCAACTGTACAAGTAACACTCAACATATTAATCCATAGCCATTCTGACCTTTTTGTCAGTGCACACGTTAATTAAAGGCACACGCTGCTCTGATTCCAGGGAATAAACCCACACCTTTTTTCTGATGTTCCCCACCTCTCGAGGAGACCAGTTTTCTTGTGCTTCATTGAACGGCACCGAAAACCAGAGACAAAATGACTGCCTGTAAGGCCTCTGTCTACTTGCTCAATGGGACCTTTGA
The DNA here is from genome assembly GCA_013397865.1 of Struthidea cinerea. Taxonomy (NCBI): domain Eukaryota; kingdom Metazoa; phylum Chordata; class Aves; order Passeriformes; family Corcoracidae; genus Struthidea; species Struthidea cinerea. The sequence continues at coordinate 216,170 of VZTI01004555.1, read as the reverse complement.
AAGGGCTTACAGTGGTTCATATACTCCGAGTTGGACACATGGGAGAAATGCCAACCAGATACTCTCATGAGGGTCAAAACAACACAGAAAGTTTACTGGCAAACTTTAGAAAATCAGGCAGCATTGCCTAAAGGCTTACTACAACATCCAATCAACATAAAACACTTCTCACAGCATTAACTTGGACCATTCAACTTAGCAAACTTTAAACTCATTCAAACTGGTAAGTTACTTGAAATATTCCAACAAGAGGGAATCAGAAGAAAAAGAAAGGAAGACACAAAAGATACAGAAAAGCACACATACAGCTACCAGCTCCTGGGTTCCAGCCATGTTCAGATCAAAACTCCAAGAAGAGGTAGGGTCCAGACAAGATGATGGCCTCGTGTTCGGCCTTAAATACCCCTTGGCCTTCATGGGTCTTGCCCCCAGGCGGGGCCTGTGGTCATTTGGCCACTCAGGAGCTGGGTTAGGGGAGAGTGGAGCACTGCCTCTGGTGTGCCAGTGACTGGCAGCTCTGCCAGACTGGGATACAGGCTCTAGGGGGGTGTGGGACAGTTCACTGCCTCACCACGGCAAGGCCTGGCCTGCCCCTTCCCCCATACACATGCATCCCAAAATGTTGCAAGACATCCAATCCTTCCACTCCCTGACAACCACCCTGTGGCTCGAGATACTGACCAGGACCACAATAATGGTACCTTTCCTCTCGTGGTCTAACCTAGTAGACAGAGCAGAAAGGAAAGAACAGGAAAGCACACTGGAACTCATGTAACAGGCAACTGCTATTCCAATAACCAAAGCATAACAAACACCTCCTGTGCAGTTCATCACTCCCCACTCCCTGAGTCTCTAGAACTGCGGGCGAGGTGTGATTCCAGTCAGGATCTGGGGGAAGAGCTCAAGAACCATTCTTTCAGCTGCAGTGCCTGAAGAGTCCAGCAATCTGGTCCGTGATTTCCTGTGCGTTCCTTGAGACAGCACTCCTCTTCTGTGAGGTTTGGCATTCTTGAACATTAGACAATCTTATACAATTATGTTTGATACGTGTTGGACTGGTAAGCTGGGCTCCAAAATAGCTTGGCGAGTTCAATTTAGGATTCTCTATGGCTTATTGACAGTGCAATACATTGCACTCCTTGTCAAACTCTGCATGGATCAATAGTTAGGCTGCTTTGCCTTTTGGAGTCCATTCCCTTACAGGTCCAGGTATCAGCACAACCTAAACAAATATCCATGTCCCAAACTGCCACCCTTATCCCTCCCACCAAGCAGGTTTCAGGGGGATTACCAGAACCTGTACCCATGGAAAGAGGAAGAGGTCAGTGGGCACCATCAGAAACAACATTCAGTAAAATTCTACTACCTAATAGTCTGAATTGCCTCAGGAGTGGGGTCAAATATATAACAACACTCAGTCATTCCAACCTCCTCAGCATACCATTTTAGTCAGGGTCCTGAATTTAGACCACTTTCCAACTTTACCAAACCCTTCAGCAGTTCTCAAACCCCAAACCTTTTATCTCTTAATCACTTATGCCTTCTTCATCTACACCTGGAACTTCCCAGCTCCACTTCAGCTCCATTGTCAGCACCTTTTCTCCTTCCTTCCAGGGCCACCAACAGTTCAACATCTCCTCCTTCTGCACAATCATGTTCACACATCACTTACCATTACTACACACACTTCTCTCAACACAGTAATTTTATACTTTGCACTGAGAAGACAGGAAGAAGTACACAAATTTGTTTCCATCATCATACGAAATCCTATGTGTGAGCTCCCAAAACTAAATTAGAGGGAGGAATCTTTTCCACTCATTCTGGCGACAAGAGAAAATATGAATATCTCAAAATATTGCAGGCAAACTTATATAAACATATATGAACATAAATATCTTAAAACCTTTTAAGATAAAAACATGTAAACACTTGGTGCAGTGGAGGACAGCAACTTCTCTGTCCTGTCACCACTTCATCCTCTCATGGGACGCTTCTAGGAGAAAACTTGGTCCCACTCAGACCTAGTTCAAACAGAGGAAGCATCCACTTGGCAATCTTTTGTGTTCTCTGCCATAGAAAGTTTCATTGAATAATTAACAGTCTGTGAAAATAAACTTAGAAGACATCAAAAACGCAACCATCACTAATGAAACTTAAGTAACCTAGTACCTTAACAATACTGATGAGGATTCTTAGCACCGTGTAGGCAAACCTGAGTTATAGTAGCCAACCATCCTTTTGAGAACTTTTCACTTTAGACAAAATGGTTTTCGTTGGAGCTACATATTCTGTTACATCCAATTTTGCAAATTTGAAATCCAGTCCATAAGCCAACCAGTAATGTAAATTTATTCTGTGTGTGTGATGTTAGAGTGGTCCTTAGGGAAAAGGACACTGCTGTCTTTTCTTTCTTGCTCACTTACCCCTTTGAAACCATACTTGCTACTATAATTGCTAGGCACAAGGTCCTGCTAGGATGGTTGACTAATCCTGGAGCAAACAGCTGTGCTGGCATACTGGGGACACTGTTCTGAAAATACAAAATGATAAACCATTTCATGTATTTCCTTTTAGATTTCAGATTTCATTGCAGCTTTATCTGCAGCAGATTAACTGTTTACTGTATTGTCCAATACGGTCCCTCTGTGTTTCTCTTTGTCCAGAGCTGACTTTATTCACATAATCTAGATGTCTCCAGCTGCAGATCTCACAGCTGCATGTACATGTAGAAGTCCTTTCCACTTCTGATAAAGCAGCTCTTTATTCCACTTCCAGACATGCACCCAGTCTTCTGGCTGGTCAGGGTATACTTGAACATTCTGCGTTATTACCAAGACTAAAATTACATACTTGCACAATGACAAAAGTATTTTTTCCCAAAAGGTTATGAATTCTGCAGCAGTTCCGCCTCTGGCCTCTAGTGGCAGGCAAGACTCAATACCCACTGCCACCAGGAGGAGGCAGTGAAGGAGGAGTTTGCAAAGCTTCATTGCAAATAGAGGGAAACTGAATTTCCATTTATTTCCACTGAACTTTCGAAAGTGTTTGAATTCACCACCCTCTCCCAGCTCACTTTTTGGAGTTGGCGCAAAGAATTTTTTGTCTCGGTCTCAATCCTTAAATTTTTCAATAAAAAACAATAACATCAGAAGGCTGACAGGGCACCAGCTGTTTCCCACGCATTGGTTGGAAGCCCACGGGCTCCCACACTCTCCCAGTAGTTTTATCACATGTTGGAGTGGGGAGAGAGATGAGATTTTCTCCCTCCAACAGGTTTAAATTTTTCACACAATAGGTTGCTCCATCCTCAGAAAGCTTTATTTCACTCCCCATTACTGAAATTTTCAAAACATTTTCAGTATTATTTTCTTTAGGACAATGGCTAATTTTCCCTTGCAAATTAACCAAATCTGTTGCAGACTGTGATATCATCACAACTGGCTCTGCCTCTTGATAGCAGGGCTTGGGGTGGGGGGCAGTGGCGGTTGGCTTTGCGGAGTCAAACCCCTCCTCCAAAGAGTGGAGGGAGGTGACACCAGTGACATCATGCTCAGAGAGTCCTACCTCCCAATTTTTTACCGATGGGCGGAGTTTATGGTTTGGGGAGGGGTTTAGCTTTGCTGCATCAAACTCCTCCCAAGAGCTGAGGGGGTTGACATCATGTTCAGGGAGGCCCAACTCCTCCCCTAGGCTGGAAGACCCTGGTTCATCCTCCACACCTCTCTCAATGGTGTTAATTTGCAACTCTAAAGCTCTTCGGCTCCCCACAAAGTTGTTTAACAGGTTTCTCAGGTTTACTGCTAGTTGCTTTTGGGCTGTTAATTCTCACTCCGCCCTAAGGCAAGCTATTGTTTCAGCCTCCAAGGCAATTTGCAACTTCATCAGCTCTTTCTCCAGACACCTGCTTCTCTTTCTGGGCAGCCATTAAAGACACTGATGTGGAACCCTTACCAGGTTTTTTATCCCCCTTCTTTTGACGAAGTTTCAACATTCTCTGCAAGTACCTGCGGTTTTTGCCAGTTTTTTTCTCAGACCACATCTCTCTGTCTGGGTCTGATCAAGCTTTATAAACTTCCAACAACTCTGCAAGTGGAGGGCAAATTCAGGTTAGGCTTCTATATCCAGGATTCCATAACCATTTTGCCAGAGAACATCAGAAAACTACCTTCTCCTTATTATTCTCCTTATTCTGAGTTGGATGCACGGGAGAAATGCCAACCAGATACTCTCATGAGGGTCAAAACAACACAGAAAGTTTACTGGCAAACTTTAGAAAATCAGGCAACGTTGCCTAAAGGTTTACTACAACATCCAATCAACATAAAACACTTCTCACAGCATTAACTTGGACCATTCAACTTAGCAAACTTTAAACTCATTCAAACTGGTAAGTTACTTGAAATATTCCAACAAGAGGGAATCAGAAGAAAAAGAAAGGAAGACACAAAAGATACAGAAAAGCACACATACAGCTACCAGCTCCTGGGTTCCAGCCATGTTCAGATCAAAACTCCAAGAAGAGGTAGGGTCCAGACAAGATGATGGCCTCGTGTTCGGCCTTAAATACCCCTTGGCCTTCATGGGTCTTTCCCCCAGGTGGGGCCTGTGGTCATTTGGCCACTCAGGAGCTGGGTTAGGGGAGAGTGGAGCACTGCCTCTGGTGTGCCAGTGACTGGCAGCTCTGCCAGACTGGGATACAGGCTCTAGGGGGGTGTGGGACAGTTCACTGCCTCACCACGGCAAGGCCTGACCTGCCCCTTCCCCCATACACATGCATCCCAAAATGTTGCAAGACATTCAATCCTTCCATTGCCTGACTGCCTCACAGATCAGCCATTTACTCTTATTTGTTTCTCCATGAGGAAAATCATTGGAGGACTCAGAAGGTGTTGGAGGCTGAGCAGAGACTCTGTACCATCAGACCAGTGACCATGGCCAATGTGGCAACAATAGGACTTACACAACCAAAGGCTGCTGCAGCCTCGTCTGGAGAAAGATTTTAAGATGCCCCCTACAGCAAACTTTTCCATATTCTTCCCTAGAGCAGTCTGAGGAGATTTTTTGCTAAATTGCTCAATACAGTTGATGACAGGACCCCAGTAATCATTTTGGTTATCCTCACTAACATGTCCAGGAAGAGACAGTCACTGTTTCAGAAGAATGTATCCATTTGATGAATGAGGTGGTTCTTGCATTTCTATGAAGGACTGCTCAGCAAGAGCACGATCTGTTCAGCCAGAGACCCAGAAGCCTACTGGCAGCTCTAACTCAGAGTGGCATGAACTAGCCACCCACACCACTCTGAAAGCACTGACATGACACAGGGGTAACACACAAGCTTAGTGAATACACTGGTGGATGGCTGGATTTTTAATAGAAAAACTTTATCAGTTTTCCCAAACTGAAACAAACTTATGAAAGCAGGTGAGGATGACAATGGTGAGATGAGGATACAAGGAAGTGCCCACCTAAAATCCACAGACAATGTATTTGCATGGGAAAAGGTTCCATCAATTCCCTCTTGCAGGAACAGGTGAGAACACTTTGGAAAACAGAAATACAAACAGAAGAACACAAGGGGGTAGAAAGAAATGAAGACAGATGCCTAAAAAGGCTCAACAGGGCAAGTATCTCCTCTGGCACATACTCATGTCATGGAAGGCCATTGCTGACCTCGCCCTGTGCATTCAGACTATGTAGTGCCTAATGCAAAAAAACCCCCCAAGTTGCAGGAGCACTACAGACAGACACTGCAGTGGCTGGCTGGAGTTAGCCTAAACCCTTAATCCAGAGCAATTAAATCCACTGGACCCACCCTAAATCCTGCAAATCCACCAGAATACCTTTGCACCAGCCTGCAAGGAGTTTACACAGTCACATGGTCCAGCAGGAGCTTTGGTTTCACTCTCTGTACCACAGGAAAACAGGCAAACCAAACCCAGACCTGAGCTGGCCTTGAAAGCCATCCAGTAAGGACATGTGAACTCAGAACTCCGGCAGACCCCGACAGACTCTGCTCAGCTCAGACAATTGTTTCATCCAGAAGCTGCATCTACAGCCAATCACGTAATTGTCAGTGGAACAGACACGGCTTGATGGCTACTTCTTGTCTACATTTGAGAAGACCTAAAAAACAGTGATTCCTGCTATGCCCACTTACCACTTTGTGTTTTGGCTTTGTCATAGAAACTTCCATTTCTTCAGCACCTGAATTATCACTGGGAGAGCCAGATCTAAAATCCATCATCTCTTCCTCTTGTTTCTTGAGGCTGTCTGCTACTGTTTGGATGGCTTTTGTCCATTCTTCCCTGGCAAAATATAGGCAAAGACATTAATTACTTGTGGCTTTAGACTACCATCTGCCATGGCAAAGATCAAGGAATAGAGAGTCACTAATGCTCTCTGATGAATTAATGGAAGATACAATGAATTATGTGCATTTTCAAGCATTGTAAAAATGCATTTTTAATCACATATCTTTATTAATCATACTAGAAACCCAGTCTGGAAATAATACAAGGCTTTTCAGATAACAGAATTTCTAATGGACATTCAGTCAACAGCTCAAGATATGACCTGGTGATACAGAGATTTACATAACCAAAACAGACTTGCCGAAACCAAAAAGCAAAAGGCTTACATGAAGCACAAAGCAATTAAATACAACTTCTACATTTCTATGGTACACGGAAACATCCAGCTCCTGGGGACACTGGCACCTCTTCGCACATGTATCCCAAATTTTAGTGGCTTTAGTGACAAGGGATGTTCTTGGAGAAGGTATTAAAGCCCAGGATACTTCGGTTATTCTTCTGCTGTAAAGATGATGACAGCAGTACAGCAATTGCTGGGTAAACTTTAGCAGAATGTCAGCAAAAGCAGTGACATTTCATCTTAGGCACACGTCTTGGTTACGATATAGTTTCCACAGCTGTTTCAGCAATGGGTGCTCTGACAGTGACCCCTTCAACTCCCATGGAGACCACTTCCACTCCAGTGTCCTTTGGGAGATTTCACACCTTTGGAAGCTACTGAAGTGAAAGTTCTTGGCCTTCACTTGATTTCACTGCAAATTTATTGAACATAAATGCAACAACTCACAAGAGCTTCCACGGATGGGCTTTAAGACACACACAGGGGCTGAAGACACATCCAGTGGACTATCTGAACTTAACATGTTTATTGCTTTTCATATATGTAAGGAACAGGATGTGGTGGTTTAGTTGGTGTCTTCTAGGCACTGGTTAAACTCTTCTCCCAGGTAAAATATTTTGCTACTACAGCAGGATCAGCAGCAGCCAATGCTGAACAACTCTGTGCACAATCTGCAGTGCAGCCATGCCATTCTTATCAATGTCCAATTTTTCACTGGTCCTATGAAGTTGTTTGTTTTTTTTAAATCATATCTGAACATGTGAGTTTCAGTTTGTGATGGATGGAAGAGGAAGATCATTCCCCAGTGGAAGCAAAGTCCACGGGAAAGTGTATCCCACATCAGTTTCTAATAAAAACTGCACCACCTAAGGTCTTTCCTGCCTTGTGCATTTTTTATTTTGGATTTTGCCTGAATTGTGCCCTATTCATCCAGCCCTGTCTAGGGGCAGCAAGGTAATGCCAAACATTCTGAACATTCTCCCTATACTCCCAGCACAGACTACTCCATTCACCATCACGAACACATCCCCTTATTTACTAGTCATATTTTATATTCAGAATGATTACAAAAAGAACTTATGTACTTTCTCTCTCCACCTCTTTCAAAAAAAGCAAACACTGGTTTTAAAGGCACAGAGAAAGCTGAAGGCATATTGACCTTCGTATCTCTTTTGTTACTGACTTGGTTGAGATCTTGGCCCTCCTGAAGTGAGTATCTTTGATTTCTGGGAGAACAGAATTTCATCCTCAGCTTTTATGTCTCAAGAGTACACCACAGAGGTGACTAACACTCCGAGCCCTGAAGTGTCACAAAGCTGACTTAATTGGCTAGGAGGGAACAAAACAAGACTGAAATACAATCTTCCCCCAAGTGGAAACTGCTATTCACTCCCTTTAGGGTCACTGACCACAAAGTTCCTAAAAGAAGTAACGACCAGTTTGTTTTTCTTTGCTTTTAATTTGACTTAACCTTCTTCTGATCATTGTAACATAACCAAAAGCATCAAATCAGTGCATGCAAAGGCTATGAAAGAAAGAAGTAATACTAAGTAGAATTTACTGGTCTTCAAAATAAACATGTGCCAGTATCACATCTAGAGAGGACAGGGGTTTTAAATACCCACTCCCTTAGGGCAATGGTAGTGGAATAATTTAAGTTCAGTTTCTGAAGAGCAAGTAAATATTTAAATACTCGGTAGTTGTATAATAGCTGTGCTGGAAAACTGTTCTCTCTGGAGGTAAGAGATCAATTCTCCAATGATGAGAGCACAGGATGTAGCTCTTAGCTTTGTTTCCTAAAAGACGAAACAGAAATCTGCACCTGCAGCAGATAACTATCACCTTTATTATCTAATTTGCATAAAACATTAGCAATCAGAATGATACAACTAACTTTTCCTTTAGAAATAGGGTGTCTAAATAGATTTTAAAAGGTCACTATTTTGATACAACTCAACTCTGCCTGAATCTCTATTTCACTTGTGCTCGTCCTTCCAGAAACCCCCAGGTCAGAAACCCTTTATTTTACTACCAGAACATTTCCAGTGAAAAATGAACCTTACATTTCCAGAAATAACTACCTGTGTGCTGGTACACACCTGCACCTGTCCATTTTGGATACCCAACCTAGCAACACTTCATTTACAAACGCTGCTCAAAATCCACTCTCTGAAACCCCCCTTTAGAATCACCTTTTATACTGGAAAACGCACTAGAACTGAGGCACTCAAAAATTATTTGTCACTTTTCAGTCCAGACGTACATCATCTGATAAATAAGAGCTTCAGCAAAGGACTCGCTATTAATGCTGAACACTTGCATCTGCTTTTGCAAGGAGTTTATGCATTAAATATGAATGAAACATACCGCTCCTCTGGAGTCTCCACATGAAATGTTCTTTCAATTACTGTGGTCCACTGGAGGCATCTAATGATAAATGTGTTTGGTTTAGGTCGCTCTGTCTTCATCAGCTGGCACTCTACCACAATCAAGGAAGAGAGAGTCATGGTACATAAGCAGGTTTAAATAATCATTTGTCTTTATTCTTATCTAGCAAACTGTTGCAATTAATCAGCCATAGAAATCTCTGTAAGTACTTCTTTAGGAGCCTTGAGACAATTTACTGTGTTGATGAAACCAATAAATAGCTTGGGAGATAGACATCTAAGCAGCTCCGAAATCAAATTCTGCTATGAAAGGCTCCGCATTTGGTCTGCCCATAGAGGTAAGCAGAAATGGGATGTGATAACACAGAAGCCATTCAGACTCAGGTCCCATACTCTAAAGGTCATCCAGAGCACAGCACATGGCCAAAGTCATTTGATAATGCAGCAATTACATACACTGAAACTGAAGTCAAGCCCCCACATTCCCTCCAATTGACTTTCCTACATAAAACCCTGTTCATGGCTTCCAGGGAGTTGCAAGAGAGCATTTGATCATTTTGCAGCAACCCGATGATGATCAGACTCAGCATTTCCAGTCCTCAAACACTAGAGGGAACAACAAACTGCAAAGGCACCCCCTGAGAAGACCCCGTTCCAAAAGCCTTCGGGAGAGCTGCCGCAGTCGGATGCTGCAAGGACACACAGCGAGCAGCTTCCATCACTGCCAGGGTTTAAGCACAACCTAAAAAGGCTACAGAAGTACAGCTGCATGCAAAGCCACCACTTCCTTCATCAAAATGTTCTGTTGAGTGCTGCATGTAATTTTTTAAAATTTTTAAACCACATCTACTACTTTAAGCTTCTTAGGATGTTACAAGTGTTTATCCTTCAAATCAGGGCCAGAAAATGCACCTGATAAAGGGTACACTTTAGCTCTACTAACAGAGATCTGAAAAACAAAAGAAAATCAATGAAATAACAACAGGAGCCAACCACCACATTTTTAAGATAAACATTAATAGAAAAGCTAATTAATTAAACAGCTCCTACTAGAGGAAAGTCAAATTAATAAACCAAGGGAGCAGAGGGAAAAAAACCAGAATATAATTGTGGGAGTTTTTTTCTTGCATTAAACTCTTCTCCTTGCAGTAAATGAAACCACAAGCTTGCTGCTATTTCTCTTCCGTTTCTCAATCAACTTCCAAGTAAATAAAAAGGCACTATGAAGACAAGAAGAAATTTCTGTTTACTGCTAGAGCTATGAACCTCCTCCACCATCAGCAACGTGCAAGACGAGGACAGAATCTACCAGAACAACAGCACATGTTACTAAGGCTACACTGGTACCATTAGGTTAATTTCATTATTGCGTAAATTTAGAATGCTCAGTTTTAAGTTCAAGCTCTTAATTAGCACCAAGATAAAATATTTACTGCCAGTGTTTTTGGGCGCTGTATTTTTGGCAATATATTTCATGCCTCATTTGCTGCTGGAATTATAAGCTTTTCAATTAGTAACTCCGCATTTTTCATGACAAGAAAATATAAATTTTCTTTAATAGCACGCTGAGGTTATACTGCATCCTACTAAAACACTCCAATTAGATAAGAGAAAGTTTATTAATGAGTCATGCAAAGGCTTTTGTGTGATAAACGGCACTCCTTCATTCACCCAGATTAAACGACTTCCACGCAGCCACGCTGGATTCGGCTTCCCAGCCACCTCTGTCCTCTCACAGAATGGCAACGAAAGCCAAACACGAGTGCCCGGGCTGGCGCAGCCCCGTGAGCCTGGTGCTGATAAATTCTGCTCAAAGATCTCACGCCTGCGCCCGGACCGCCCACCTCAGTTTAGCTGCCCTTCTTTATTTGTTGTTTGTTTGTTCTGCCTCCCATTTTTATCTTCTTAACACGATTAGATTAAGGCTGGGTTTGTCCTCAAGGAGCCTGCACAATGCAGCCCTAAAACACTGAATCTGGCTGAAGACTCAAAGAACAACATCAGCCTATTTCCTAACCTTGTGCTAATCCAGAGCTGTTCTCTCATACTTATAACCGAAGTACAATGCCATGAAGAAATAAACAGAGAGGTTTTGATTTTAAAAACACTTCAGATTCACATTCTGAAGTAGCTGCACAGATATTTCAACTAGCCATGAACACTAGATTTAACCATTTAATTTCAGCATGATAAACCACACAAGGCTTTTCCTGTCATAGAAGGGGACCAATTAAAATGTCACTCTTCCCCTAAATCAGCACTGTCCATTGATATTTGTTAAGCTTGCTGATCCAGCAATCTTTAAGGCATACAGCAAGATGAATAATAGAGATTTGTCAGTTAATAACCACTATAATTCAAGAATGTCACCCAGAATTGTTTTGTTTAGTGAACAATATGCTGTCTAATTACCCTGCTCAATCATAACAGCACATATCAAGAAATACAGAAGGCTTTGCTTTTAAATTGCTTTATCAAAGTGCTGTACCACATAGGTTCTACAAAGTTTGAAACTACCACTTATTTCTCACCATATATGACAATCACATGGATTTTATCAATGAAACAAATGAACAGTAGTTCTTTTCTTACTTTTAAACCCAACTGTGTGCTCTTCACTGTAGTTGAGAAGTTAGAGAAACACCAAATTCACCTTCTCTAATCATGTACTGCAACATACACCACTCCAGCAGAGCACAGATACAGATGCTGTGTAGTATTAGGTATAATTTTTACAGCATGTTTGGGGGTTCTGCTATAAAAACAGTCACATTTCAAATAGGGGCAAAGGGTCGTTTACCCACTTTGAACAAGTTTTTCCTGTGAAACAGGCCAACATAAGTATTCCCCATTTGCACCAGAGTAAGTAATATAAACAGCAGCCTGTTAAAAATTATTTAAATTGCTCTGAAGAACCTCTCGATTCTTTCCTGGCATTTGGTCTTTTAAAGTAAGTAGGACAGAGAAATTGTTCCTAACAGGAATAGACACCAAGGCATTCAAATGGAAATTACCATTTTGTATTTGAAAGACACTTAGTATTATCCCAGTGACTTTCTAAAATGTCACAATATTTGCTTTCCCAGCACTTAAGCTAAAAGGCAGATTACTTTTCGATGAAAGTGTCAAACTCTGCTCCCTATATAATGACATCACACTTACTAATGTCAAGGAAGAATCCTTCCTATTCCTGCTTTGGCTTCGGGAAAGAAGAAGAAAAAGAAAAAAAAAAACAGAAAAAGAAAAAAGAAAACAGAAAATAAAAGGAAAAAGGTAAATGAGGAAAAAAGAATGATGAAGAAATAAAACTTTTGGAAGACAAAGAGGAATATTTAAATATTAAACACGTTTAAGTGTTTGTTTTCTGCTAGCATCACTGGATAGCTTCAACTCTGAACTGTTCAGCATGGCAAAAGTGAGGGGCCAGGAGCACCAAGTTACAGACCTGCACAAAGGTGGCTCTTAGTAACAGCAGACAAAAAATCCAACCACTAATCTGGCCATCCTGTGCCCTCTGATAAATGCTTGACTGCAGACACACAGTCCTGTCCCAAAAGGAGCTCTCGTATTGTTGAGCAATTATGTTTTCAGCAGTACAACAAAACCACCACAGTCCATCTTCCTTTTTGACAGCTGGGAGAAATAATCCCTTTCTAACAGGAACAGCCTCTGTCTCCATGTGGTTTTTCACAATATACTGCTTTTCTCAGTTATATGGTTTTAAAGGTTTATAACCTAATAGGGAGACATACATGATAATCCGAGATTACAATCAGTATGAAGGCTACTTATTGCTCAGATTTACAACGCAGCCTCTATTGGTTATTCATCTGCAGGGGCTCTGGAGCACAACTTTTAGCTACAGACTTTTTTATTCCTTCTACCTTATTAGTGGTAAAGTACAAAACACAAATACAAATCAGACTCATAAATCTGTTAAACACTCAGGCACCATCGTTCAGGAGTGTTAATTTGGGTTCTTTTGGATTTATTTTTTGTTTGTTGTTGGGGTTTTTTTAAAATAAATCACCAATAGGTAAATTCCAGAGAAAATAATCTCCTTAAACACAGCAAACATTGATATACAGCTATTTTAAAAGGAAAATTAGGTGGAGAAAAAGTTATTTAAAATACATTGTGAGCCTCTCTTTAGCTAGAGGGGCTTAGAAACAAGTTTTCAAAAGTGTATGATCAAAACCCTCACAGACCAAAAGGAAAAGTCTAGTGCATAAGAAGAGACTGTCAAGCACAAGGAAATCACACACTATTTATTGCTAATACTTTCCCTATGAAAGGAAAAGACAGGTCACCATTAGTTGTTATCTTGTCACTGTTTTCTCATTGAGTATTTTCTACTTCTCATGGGCTGACAAAATCACTCAATATGAATTTTACACTACAAGTAATAAAATTCCTTTTTAAAAAAATCCTCCTTTTACTTGCAAAGATGAAGAAGCCTACATTATTTTACAGTTGAAGAGGGTAAAGATTTTAATCAGAAACATGGGACCACTTCCAAAGAACAGACTGACAGAGAGACAGCCTGCCATCTCATTAAAAAAAAAAAAAAATCCGGTTCACTAATTAACAAAAAAAGTCAGGGCTATCATGGTCTCTTGGAGGAAAAAAAAAACAGAAGGATTAATTTTTACAAAATATTTAATCTACATTCCCCTCACCTTTCAGTGGAAGGAGGCTTCTACAGGCCTGTGCTGTGGCCTAAGCCCTCCTCCAGAGGCAGCTCAATTTCCTTCACACTAACTCGACATGTTAACCTAAACGAAAGGATCAGGCAAGCAGGTTCAAAGGGAAAGCCCGTGGTGCAAAATACATCCAAACAATGATCCCTGAGATTGGCTCAGCTGGTTAAAGCCTGGTGCTAGTAACACCAGGTTTGTGGGTTCCATCCCCATATGGGCCATTTACTTGAAGAGTTGGATTTGATGATCCTTGTGGGTCCCATCCAACTCAGAATATTCTGCGAATCTGTGAAAGTGTGGGGGGCACCCAGAAGGGACAGAAGTGCTGGCAGCCCTGCCTGCTACTGCCTATGTGAGAAATTAAATCCTGGTGGGGAAACAGCTGCTTCTGTGGACCCAAATCCACAATAGTGACTTCTAGAAAGAAGGCCCCACTTCAGTCATCAAGGTCTTCCCGACCTGCCACTGTTTCACCAGGCAAGAGCCACTTCTGGGAACATCCTCTCACCTACCACCCAGCCCACGATGCCTCTTACAGGGACTACAACTCATCTATAGGCATGTGCTGCGTCTTCTCCGACAATGCTCTGATGCCATGGTAACAAACCTGTTTATCTATAAATGCTGAGACTGATGGGCTCAATCTGCCAAAAAAGCACCATATTCCTGTTGTGAAAACTGATTTAAGTTAATCCATTTTAAAGGCAACTTGGACAAAGAAAAGGCGATGGACACATTTTTACTCCTCAGCACTGAGCTGCCCAAGTAATGCAGTTAGCAGGAAGAGGATGGAAGTGTCCTCCAGAAAGTGCACTTGTTAAAAGCCTCTGGCTATAGACCAAGTACTGAATTAATTTATGAATTAATGGCTTTCTGCTGCTTTGCTTTACCTTCTTGATCTGTAAGAAGATACCACTCTAAAGAGGAAAGTACCATGTCATTACTGAAATGAAAACACTATGACAATTCTCTCTCTAAAACAAGACAATAAGCCCCAAAGCACTCTTGGCATTCTGCACAGAGGCACCAGGCAACAGCATATCCATTATTTATTCCCATCATCACTCAGAACAGGTATATGCTGCTACTGGAGGAAAAATAATGAACATTTCCATTAATTCCTGCTGCTGCCCAGCCCTCTTCCAGGAGCAGGGTGTTCCAAACTAAATACCTGCTTAATGATCAGCTACAAAGATGAACCCCCTGTATTTTGAGCTACCCTGTAATGAAGAGGGAAAGCCCCTACCCTTCTCTCTGCAGAGCTTTGCTTTCAGTAGCCACCACGAACACAGAACAGATCATTGTTAATAACAGGTGCCACAATGATCTATTTTTAAGTGGTGGAATGAGACAGGCAAATCATGAGACAGGAAAGATTAAGAACAGGAGAAAATAAAAGCTGGAAGTATACAGCAAAAGGTTAAAAACATGAGCAAGAAAAGGGAATTATCTTCAGTGTCTTCTAGCACATCCTGTGCTGCAGCACCTGAGCAAAGTCGGAAGCGTTTGCATAGGAGAGAGTGCAGAGGATAGGAGATGTTATTATTTCCAAACCCTTTTGCTGGCTTTGATAGAAGAACTGTGGGTTTGTGTTCAAAATTAAGAAAAAACAAGTGTGTTTCATTAAAACCTGCACTCACTCTGCATTCTCTTATGCTAACAACTGAATAACTCTGACCTATGTCAATGCCACTGGAATCCAGATCTGGTGGCAGAAATGCTTCGGCTGTGCCTGCCTGCCAAGTACATGCACCTGGGTGAATTTTCACTTTAAAGCTATTTGCTGAGTAACATACATACAAAATATTAACAAATAAACCCATTTCATTCAAAAACCAGAAAGGGTAAATTACTAGAAAAAAAAGAAAAAAGAAAAAGCACAGCATCAAACCTCTACATCACAAACCATTCCTGAGAAACACAGCGGGATTTATCAGCTCAAACACGCTCAGTGTTTAGATACATTGCTCTGGGCAGGAATGTCACTGATGCAGCTTACCAGCTATGTTACAAGAGGACATCAACCCCTAAACTGGACAAGGGAGCAGGAAAAAACACTTACGAGCTACTGAGAAGTTATTTAAAGGTGATTCCCGCTGGTCAACATCCTGCGGTCGTTCCTTGTAGCCAATGAAGGTGCCATCGTTCTTCAACAGAAAATACCGCGGCCTCCATGTTTTGATGTATTCTCCTGGAAAGAGAGGATGTGAAAAGGAAGACAACATCAGAAAACACCCCAAAATACTGACACACCAATAATTTCTGTTAATATTGAAACTATATGTCATCCTGACAGCAGCAGTTTTAAGAACATTCAGTTCAGTCTGATACAAACAGTGGAAAAAGACACGCACTGAGTCACATACTGATAGCGATGTTAGCCATGAAAATGGGACTTCATAAAAGGTAAACAGCTATGTTTTGTTCTTCTATCCACTTCGATTTCCATTCAAATTCTGCAACATCTGCCTTAAATGCATTTTAAATTTTAAAAAAATCAGAGCAGATGTCCTATGTATTATTTTTGCTATTGTCATTTTTCATACTGACAAGTGGAGAAATTTTTTTCATTTACATTTTGCAGCGCAAGTATTTTAAACAACAATGGGTAATTTACTAATTAGTCAACTGCTTTATCAAACGAACAGTCACTTTTAGACCATAAGAAGATAATTCTCTGCTTATGTTACATAACATCACTCACTTCTCTCACAACATCTCAAGCATGAAACACAAGATGATATATCACAATATGAAGGGGAAAACACTGGATGATGTATAGCCACCACAAAGCAGAAAACAAACATCTACTCTGAAAGATATGCCACCTTTCTTTGTCTGAAGAAACACCCATTGCTCACACCATGCTACTGCTCATCTGAGTAACCTCCACAGGTGACACTTGCATGACTGTGTTACAGCCACATTCAAAATGTCCAGCAGTAGAATAAGAAGAGAAGACTTAATCAAAATCTCAGTTATTTACTGGATTTATTAAGCTGGTCTTCAGGGAAGGAAGACAGAGGTCCCACCTATGGCTCTTCTGGATGACTGTCTGTATGCTTCAGTTTTTTGCTTACTGACCAGATCGTCGTTTTCTGAGGCAGTCTCTTGAGAACCTCAAATAGCTTTTCATGGTGCCAAGCTGCCCCTCTAGGTCCTACAAGGTCCTGCAGTAACATTTCTACTCAACTGAGTCACAAAAATCTCATTCAAGGTGTTATTCTAAACACAGTACTTTTCCAATTCTGCTCACCCCAACAACTGATTTAAAAATTTTAAAAGCAAATGGTCAACTACAAAGCACCCACAGCTGCACATCAACCACACCCTCCTCCCTTCGTATGGTTTCACTTGTTTGTTTTAACACCGGGGAGAAGATGAGGGAGCACACTAGGAGCTGAACTCCTTTCCAGCCTGCCACAGCAGGACCACGCCTGCGCACCCTGTGATGCTGCCCTGCAGCAGCTGGTGCCCAGTGCCCACAGGTTCACCTGCTGGCAAGCACTTCAAACAACCAAGAAGAGTGAGAGAAGGCTCACCAGATTTACTGGCTCTGGCAACCTTCTGCTGCTCTCCTGTTCTCCCAGGCTCCTCTCACACTCTCCTCCTTTCCCGCTGCTCAGCTTTCCTCCGCTGGTAATTTCTCTCCCAGCGAAGTGCACCCTGCCCCAAGAACTCCCTTGCAGCTGCTTTGTCTCCTTCCTCTCCCCACAGACCTCCTCTCCGTCTGCGGTGCAGTTTCAACCTGCTTCGGCAGCAGCTGTGTCACTTCTCCGTTCACACTCATCCTTCTCTCTCCTGCACACCAGAAGAAGAAGCAAGCCCAATGCCCACACCACACAGCCACGGGTGTGCACAGCCCCCACCAGCTGCTTTCACCTCTTTAGTCCTTGCTGGGCTTTCAAATTTGTAGTCTAAAGCAAAAAACTAAGAGCTACTGAACTGTTAGAGAGAGTCACCTATGCAGTGGCCATGTCTGCACAAAACTTGCATTTGAAACTGATGAAACAGGTACGGGGCAAGAAAGGGGAGAGAAAAAGGAGCACAAACCTTCTCAGCGTTCTTTTAGAGACAGCTGTTACTGCTCTAAGTGTTACACCAACCTATAAGGGGTTTATGAAAGTGTCATCATCACTCCAGGAATTTCAGAAGAACTCATCTGTCATGGTTTAACATTTATAAGCAAGGAGGTAAATGTAGAAGGTTTTGTTGTCATCATCTTTTTTAATTCTGACCTTAATTAAATGCTGAAAACTTTCTGGGATCAGCAGGAGATTATGAAGCCTTTCACATTTAAATTATCAGTCCCACTCAGCCCAGATCAGTGAGATTACTCCAATCTCATTACTATTACACCACAGATGTGACTACAGGGACAAGAAGATATGTGGCACGCTCAGCCCAGCTCTTGACTAGAGATTTGCCAGGTAAGCAGGATGGGGAGGTGGCTGCCCAGACTATCAGGATTTTGGAACATGCTGTTACATACCTGACTCATTGGTATTTTCTTCTCTTGCATAAAGCACATCCAGGAGATCTAAGAACCACCATATACCCCTTATCATACATGCACTTAGGACTAAATCCAGATTGGATGGGACAAAAAGTATCTGAACAGGGACAAGACAGAGAGCTTCCACCTCCCTTACTCTCTAATTTGTGCTACACGTCTTCCCCATTGGCATTTACAGAGGGGACATAAATTATTTGCAGATTCTGAAATTAGTATCTGGTTATTTTCAGTGAAGTATACATAATTTTAAACAGAATTACACTGTACTGTCACAGGAGACGTTCTCTTAGATTAGATGCTTATGTTTGGCTCTCATACTTTCTTACAGCTTTATCCCACCAATCTGCTTCTCTGTTAGAAACACATCCTCTAACAGGATTAATCACAGTCTTTAAAATGGTGCATTCCATACATATATAGCATCCTCCTCCACACTCACTCTGTGTGAAAAATCAAGGATTTCATTACTGCCAGTCTTTCTGCAGGGATCATTCTACTTGGATCTTTATGCATTGCTTTAGCTGGTTATCGTTCCTGATCCACCTTTGCAATTTGCAAATAATTAATATGATTTCAGTTAAAATTTTTTCCACATGTCTGGAGCTTAATGAATACTGTAATACGGCAATCTGACATATTATTGATTATTGTTCTTGCCAAGGAGAATATGAGGCACAGTGCAGCATCTGTGGTATAAATTTTTATTATATAACAGACTGAGGCTGTACTTTAGCATCCTGCAAAAAAGTGGCAAGACACTGCCTGGTGTGTGACTTCCCAAACAGATGATCTCCAACTATAATTTTACATTCAAGCCTGAGCAAGCGATCATTCCTCTGCAGAAGCTCGGACACACAGAGTCATCAAAAAGATGTACAAAGTGCATATTGTTAAGAAACAAGTTTATATTTTTATGATTAGCTAAAAGACTACAAATGGCCTACAGCCCACGAGGACCACATCAAAAGGTGACAGCCAATCTGAGTATTACAGGCAGAAAAGGAGTTTGTCAATACAGACAAAAAAATAATTATGTGGAACTACTGGGATAAAGCTGTCTGAAAAACATCAACACCTTTTCCTTCCTCTGATATACTCAGCAAGCTGTCATGCCTCAAGAGTGAACTGCGCTGTTTCAATTTTTGCCCTGTGTTCTTTGTTCCTGTTGCGGTTTTGTTTTTAAGAATCACAAGAAGAAGTTACTTCAAGTCACTAATATTAGCAGTTATGTAGTCACACTAGAAAGAACTGGACCGAGTACAGTAAATGCAAGCATGTGTGGCAAATTCTATCAGACAACACTAAAAAAAAAAATAATGATCCACCATGGAAAAGTGAACAATTTACAAAGCAAAACATTTTTTCCTCTGTGATTCATTGCTTGTGTAATGCCCTGGCAGAGCCTTCTTTGTTTTCAGTAACAGAATGCTAACACTGCAGAGACAGGAAAGCAAAAGCATGGGTTATAAATCCTACATATAAAATCCTGGAACCAAACAGACTCCTCTGTAGCTTGCTAGCTTTATTATTTAAAATCTTTATGTACCATTCTGTTTACTCCAAGCAATTTCCAAATTGCAAAGATTCCCAAACTGTATATATCTGGAAACATACACAAAGATTGTTATAGACTGATTTCCCTTTATTGCCTTGTGTCTGCCCCCACACACTGCACATTAAAATACTTAACACACACTTAGAATGTAAATCCATCTCATGCCAGAAAAGCTTTTTCGCTGTAACACATGCTGCAAAGCACACTTATGCCTGAATATTTCAGAAAAAGTTAAACACAAAACTCCTTTAGTTCATGAAAAGTTAATTCTACTGAGGATTTACAATAATGCAGGGTTAGATTATTTTCCTCTCCTCCCCACAACAGTATCTCACCGAATCTGGAGCTGTCTACCACTGATAGAGTGTCTAACATCAGAAACAGCTGCCACTCCCTGGGAAGCTCACGGGGTAAGTGGAGAATAATGAGCAGCAAGCACCAGCAGAACAAAAGAAAATCCATCTTTATTTACCAACTGCTGCATGCTTGTTGCTGCATCAAGCTCATTCAAAGCCAACACCACACCCTTTAATTCAGAACAGACTATACTTAAGAAGCCTCTGCTTTTTTTTTAATCAACTCATACATACCAATGGTTTGAAAAAAAAAAATCATTAGGTTAACCAAGTCAGCATCCAATGCTACCCTTGATATTTACAAAAGCACCGGACCAACTATTAACTTTCTTATGGACCAAAGTAACCAAGTAACAAGCCCAGGAGCACTGACTGAAAACAAGGTCTCAGTTACATGAAATGCAGTCAAGGGGCTACCACAAATCTACGGCTAAATAATGCATTAAACTTTCTGCACTGCGCATCAGAAGTAGCACCTTTAATTGAATTTAAGCTTAACACTCAAAAAATTAGAGCTTTTGAGTTATGCAAGCCTTCTCTACATTCCCACACGCTCTGAATATGTACGACACTCCCTGCTTGTACAGCCCCAGTTCCTGTCCGAGGGAGCATGAAAGTTACGCCAATCGCAGCGCTAATGTGCCACTCGTCAAAGGCGGAGTGACTCATTTCTGAGCCTCAATGGCCATGAGAAGTGGTCTGCATCCTGTCGGCCTAATAAGGACTCAGAAAACAGATGCCAATTTCCTTAAAGACGTGAAGCTTTCAGGAGCTGCCATCTAGTTCGTGCCGAGGAGTGGGATGGAGATTTACAGTTAGTTTTTACTGCTTGAGTAAATTGGGTAACTGTCCACTCACTTCAAAACCAGCTGAAATCAAAACAGATTTGGAAAAAGAAAGCCGGGCTTGAAAACTTGCCTTTGCATTTCTAAAGCACTCGGAAGCAAATACTTTCCAAGTGCAGGGAGCTAATTCTGGATCTTAACGACCTGACACCAAACAATTAAGTCTAGGGTGACCCGAATGAAAACTCTCAGCTTAAATATGTTTTGTTTTTTTATAAAAATAGCTGCACAGACACCCACCAGGCTGGTGCACCACTCTTTGCTCCCCTTAGCAAACTGTCAGAACAAGATATTTAAACACAGTAGATTTTCAGCAGCTTTGGGAAATCAAAAAGAAAGGAAAGAAAAGAGGTTATGTTAATGTCTTTCCCAACACACTGGCAGAGAGAGGAGGACCTCTGGTTTGTCTGCCTATTCAGAGGCGCAGCGAAGGGGCCGGTTCTTTGACGATTTTTTTGGGCCCCTCTCTGGATGCCTCCTCGGCCACCGCCTCCAGCGTACAGCTGCAGAGGCGCTCCCTGTGCCTGGAATCTCAATGAGGTGGCCGGGCCTGCTGCCGGGGCTGCTCCCCGGTGGGGAGGTCACCCGCAGCCCACGGCCACCGCGCCAGGCCAGCGCTGCAGGAGCAGCTCCGCTCCTCTGCATGGCCAACGCTGCACAGCTTGGCTCTTCCACCTCCTCTGTGCACGGCCAACGCTGCACAGCTTGGCCACTACGCCAGGCCAACGCTGCACAGCTCGGCTCCTCTGTGCCTGGCACGGCCCTAAAGTGGGGTCTCGCAGTCCCAACCAGCTGATTCAAGGCAAGACAAATCGGTTCCCCACTTTCTTCCCCCGCGGGCAGTGGGACGGCTGTGGGGTGCATGGCCAGGACTGACGTGACTGCCAACAGGTTCAGGAGAAGTGCCACCTCCTCCTCCTCGGTTTCAGCTTTTCTAAACCTCCTGCCGTTTCTCACGCTCAGGGAGAGTTGCAATCCAGGGCACCTGCTTCATTATCATATCTTGGGGGAATATGGGGAGGGAGGGAGGGAGGGAGGGAGAGGGTGCTGGAGGTGGGGCGAAGGGTGATGGATGAGCCGCCTGGCCTTCGAGCAACAAAGGGAGCCGCGGGAGGACAACTCCTGGTCACCTGGCCCCCCACATCTGTAAATTAACTCCAGAAAGCAGCACACAGCCTTTGCTTAGGGCTTCCCACAAAGCTGTGTAGAAAAGTAAATGTACTGGAAGCTGCCCCTGTCTTTAGTTACACAACAGCACAGGTGGGAAACACCTAACGAAGGCAACGGGTGCTCTGATTCACAAAGCTGGCCATGGGAGAGATGAAAAGTCAGATTATGGAGAAAGAAAAGCAGATTATCACCCAATACTCTCTCTGTGCAGGGGATGGACAACTACCACGTTCTCAGATTCCATCTCTGCCAAAGGGTTTGAGATCACCAGCCAACACCACCACTGCAGAAGATGACACCTCTGTATTTTTTACCACTATACTTCAACTGTATAGTTATGTAAAACTGAAACATGGAGGTTTATATTTTTCTTTTTTTCTTTTTGCTGAATTTCAGTTTAGAAGGTCAAAAATGTTGCCATATTGCTTACAGCAATCACTTTAAGCAATACCAGATATTCCCAAAGGAGCAAAAGAGAATTAATCAGCATGTAAAAAACTCCTTACTCCTACCTTTGGCACAGCTTAGTCAGACTAGTCCTAACCTACAGCTGTCTCCGGTGGGAGAAGATGTAAATGAAATTTCATTAAAAACAGCAGTTTTAAGGATAGCTACATAAATTACAGGAAAATATAAAGTGATTTCTTAAGCTATACTGAAAACAATCTCAGAGTGAATTGCATCTTCACTACCTCATGGTGCGAACAAAAGGACTTAGAACTACCATGAGGTGTCCCAACACGATTAGAGAAATCTTTTCTGCAATAAACTTGCAAGCAGCTACAGCATTTTAACAAAATAAAACATTCCTGTAACAGAATGCGCCATCATGTATTTCTCTGCTTCTGACAGGTGCCCAACTCTCTCCCATTTTTATAAATAAATAAAAATGACAGAGGAGGTGTCAGATTCACTGAACTGAATTAAGCATACTTACAACAATTATTTCTCCCCAAGTAATTTTTACCTTGACTATGATGGAAAATAGCACAAGCAGCTAACAAGGCACTTAAACTAATAAGCCTCTGCAAGTTTTTAAATATCTTCCCTTAGAGGAAGGAGGTAGCTACAACTATTCCTCAAGCTCAGTCTGAATACAGCCAATATTTCTGCAAATCAGGCTCTTAAATACACCCCATGTACTTATAAAAACAGTGTGACTTAGTCCTCCAAAGATTTTATGTCTACTACAAATACAAGGAAAAATAAAAACTAAACCAAAAACACCAAACACACCACACCCTGGTGTATTTGAACAAGGATGGGCTTTTCTAGACAGCATCTGAAAGCTGATTCAATTATTTTACCTCTTCACCTAAGAATACTTAGCCATGACTCTTGTGTTTATCAGAACACATGCCTGATTTGAGTATCACAAACCCAGTTTTGTTTTTCAGTAAATCCCATCTAGAGACTGGCAGGGTCTGAGGGGACAGAGCAAAAAAACCACACACAAACCAAAGCTCTTTCAAAACCAACTAAGACTGAAATCACAGTCTTTTAACTTGTATTCCTCAAGTAGCCTTAACATAGGGGATGTTCAGGTAAAGCATCATTAATTGATTACAAGTTATTTTAGGTCACTTCCCCCACTCTGCCCCATTAAAAATAGATTAGGTGAGTCAAAGACTCGGGCAAGAGTGATTTTTATGACGCATTTATTTGCTTTATTAACACTAAACCTGAAAAGTACTCAGCAGAGGTTCCTCATTAAAATCCCGAAGTTGTTGAGGCTGAGTCAGGACCTGGTAGCTTGGGGGGTGGTTGCCCATGGGAAAGCAAGAGCAGGGGAGGGAAAAAGCAGGACACAGTCATGAAGAAAACAGAAAACATCCACATCGAGGATGTTTTCATCCACCACTCCTTAAGTCCCTGGCTCGCTCTTCTAAGCTCCCATTACCACATCATTGTATCATTCACAAAGAGAATCAAAACCTCAGGGAATTGATAAGAAATGGAGGAAAAAAAGGCTAAAGGACATCAGGGGAGATCTATGGAAACAGCAGCATTTCTAAAACAGATGATGCAGACCAACTTCAGAGGCGGTTTGAAAAGGGGAAAAAAAAAAAAAGCTCTCTTTGTAAAAACTAAGCTGCAGAATACGGACTTTAATAAATAAGCAAGTTACGGACAGTAAGAAATTAACGCTTTGTATTGTTATCCTTTAGCTTCTGGGTTTGAGTCCTAATTTTCAACATAAATGCATGGAGTTGTTTTTGGCCACTTACAATAAAAGCTCTACCAGTAATTGTGTGACCATGCTGTGCATCAGGAAATTTCTTAAAAGAGCCAAGAAAATAAAATCAATGTAAAATTTTAAACATGTTTATACAAACAGTAACTGGGTAAATATTTTGCAGAAAGATGAATGAAAGCTAACTTAAGCAAACATTTCAATGGAAATGTAAGTAACATTAAAAAAGAGGTGGTGTCTTTATAGGGCTGGGGTTAATTCGGAGTTCCCTTCTTCATTTTGTCACTAGCAAGTCTACAAAATCCTGGAGGAGCACAAGGAGACCACGTTAGTTCTAATAAAAAATTTCATTTATCTTGAGGCATTTAATGGCCATCAATGGAAAAATTAGAAGCACTTCCCAGAAAGCAAGTTCTAATATTTGTTATCATGGCAACCTCCTGGTTACGCCTCCAAATTTAGTATTCCACAGATAAGTTTTACTGAGTCACTACCCCAAACTCAGCAATGAAAATCTCCTCCAGATAACAGGAGTGCTGCCTCACTTCGGAGGAATTTTGCAAAGTAACTTAATTGCATGCTGAGAATTTATTAAAGCAACTTCACCACTGAGTAGTGTGAGAGCAGAACAGCCACCGCAGCTCTGGTGCTAAGCTTAGCTGAGTAACACAGGCATAAGAAACTTCGCCAAGGATTTCTGTGCCTTGGACTGATGTGTGTCATCACCGTAAAGCAGAGCACAATCCACACTGCTGCCTCAACAGGGTCACAAGCTCAGTCAGACACACGATTACAATTCATTTATTTTTATAACAGACAGTAAAAATGTTGAGTTTCAATATAATCAAACAGCAAAACTCCTGCTGGATTTCAGTGGTACCACAATTTAGCCCTGTAACACTGAAACATGTCTAAAATGCAACTAAAAACAAATACATATCATCACAACTATTTTTTGAACCCCAAAGTTATCTGTTGTATTAAGCTCATTATACTTCTCCCTAACAGCTTCAAGCTCCAGGAGAGATGTATTTCAGTCAGTCACAAGATCTGCTTCTTACACAAGGAGGAATGAAATAAAGACCAACCTGAAAAAAGACACAATAAAGACCCATCTACCTAGACACTGCTACCATAAATTAATTTCCTTGTTGCCAACAGCATCTTGCTACACTAAAGTCACTTTTCATTTTAAAAATAGCATAAAAAATTAACAGTATACCCCACACAGAAGTGGGAAGCTGATGGACACAAAAGATGGGAGCTTGAATTGCACTTTCCAGTCTGCGGTGCCTCATACTTTTGTTTTGGGAAGACATGGCAAAAATTCCAATCTTCTCTATTTAGACTGCTCCTATAAGCAGGGGAAAAACAAACATCACCTCCTACCCCCAGTCTGCCCTAAACTCCCACCAGTTTCTGTGGGCATCACGTCTGGCACTTGCCTCATTGGACCTTCTGAGGTCAGGGACTGCTGCATCGGCCCCACCTTTCCTGCACACCTGGTATTCCAAGCACAGCACACCACAAAGCTGCTCCTCACCATGCACATTCCTTCCTCCTCCTTAAAGCCCTACCCCATAACCGAGCACGCTCCACTCTCTGCAGTTCCATCTTCCACTCTCACTAGGATGTCCCCAAAGAACAGAAGCAAAACAAACTGCAAAACACATCCCTGTAATGCCTAACTGCATTACAGCTACCCATCAGGTGTAGAACTTGCAACAACTGCCAACAACTGTCCAGGAAAGTCAGATTGCCACACTTTAAGTCTGAGAGAACAGCAGAAAACCATAAATAGAGCGTTAAACATATATGACAGCTTTTTGCTTTTTCTTGTTTATAATTTTTTTTTTTTTTTAAGAAAGGAGAGAGAAAAAGCCCTACAGGTCACCTGGCGTAACATTCCTGAAGGCCATCTGGGGCTACGCTCGTGCCTCAGGGACTTCTGGCAAGGAAGGTACAGACACAGGTACAGAAAAGCCTGCAATGCTTACAAGCCCTGCTTGATGCTTAGCACGTGCTCTGTTTTACAGCATTTCCTGCCACTGGTCCCTGAGCTGACGCTTCCAGCTCAGGTGGCAGCTGCTGGGGGCTCCTCTGCCTCCTCCTCTCCCAGGGGTCAAGCCAAGCAGGGCCACCCTGCAAACCCTGCTGTTGCCAGTAAGGTGGGAGGGGAGCAGGAGGAGAAAGGGGGAGGGATAGAGGCACCTTTGGGAGGCAGAAAAGCGTGCTAGACATGCGTTAAGATGTGGCTACAATTCTGGCTGAAGTCTGCTGCATCAGAGCAGTGTTGACAAAGGGACAAGCTGATGGGCACAAGGGAAGGCGCTGACTGGGCTGAGTGCACAGGCAGGCAGGGACAGGCGGCAGCCTGACCTGCACCCCAGGCTGTGCCAGTTGTGCTTGTGGCCATCACGAGTCCTCTCCTGCTCCTGTCCCAGCACCAACACAGGCAGCTGGAGTGCAGGTTGTGCCCAGTCCATGGGGAGAGTATGCTCCTCACTCAGGACCTCGTTCGTGACACACAGCCAAATCCAGCAAGTTTAAATATCAAAGCTATATCCTTTAGATACACACAGACACATAGGTATGTTACACAGAGCTAATGCGGAGCCCGGCTGTGAGCACAGTATCGCTGCACTGACCCTGCTCCTTCACATGCACAGCCAACACTCCCAGTAAAATCTTCCAGTGTCACACTGGCCACAAAAACTGTACCACCCTCTGGTCTGGGGAAGCTATAAGGTTTAGATTATTCCCATATTAATGCTTTTGCACATTTATTTCCCCATCCCCTGTGAGAAAACCTTTTTAACTGCAGGATTACAGCCTGAGTATCAAACTAAGAGACAAAAATGTTTCCAAAAAGCAGTCACTGAACACTTGCAATTTTCATTTATCCACCACATACTAAATGAACCTTGGTTGTGGGCAGATTTATTGCAAATTATGGTTTTCTAAATGAAGACACATTTGGCTATAGAAATTGGACAGTACAGGTAACACCCTCTTCTTAAAAAAAAAAAAGAAAAAAAGAGAGAGAACAAAGGACCCAAATGAAAATTACTGTCCTGGTATTTTATTTGGTGGTAAAATTGCAGCTCAACTACAAGATTAACTAAGCACAAGTCCACTACTGGGTCCCTATCAATGGTTTGAGAAATGTTTTTCTATACACTTTTCTTCCCCTCATCAGAGAATCCAAATTTCCTAGTTCAATCATTTTCCCATTTCCAAAAGAAACTGAAGCCTTTCTAAGCAATGAAAACATCTAACCATTTAATCACAGGCACAGAAAAGATGTAAATTGTTTTGAAAAATTAATCCTTTATGATAAAGTTTCCCGGTGAACATTAAATCAACAGGTTCCAAATTTCAGGTATAAAATCTGATTGAAACTGCTGCTCTGCAAAACTACGACATTCTCCTGGCCGTCCTTACTGAACAGGCAGCCTAAATTGCTACTTCCATAAAGAAATATATCCAATATTAACAGGACTTCTATGAAAAATTCTTGATGGCCTGCAAGGATTCTTGTATTTAACCCAAAGGTAAAATTTACATTAATTGATCATACAGAAATCAACTGCTCTGCAGATACGCATACAAGCAGGCTCTCGTTTCATGCTGCAGTTGGAATTTCTACCAAATTCTGGGTGGTAGCAATTAAACAGCTTCATTTACAGTCCTTTGCACCTAATTCATGACAGCACACAGGATGGAGAGAAAGGTGGTTACGGCATTTCATCAGGTATGCTTCCATGTCTTAATCTTCAAAAAGGAAACTGTAAACAGTAAGCTGGAAAAAGGATGATGATGAAAAAGCAAAGAAGACAAGGGTGAGTGAAATAAAAGGAATTTTTAAAAAATGAAGTTTAGGAGTAAAAACATCAATGCCTTTTAAAAAGAAAAGATTCAGCCATATTCCTCCTTCCTTTGTACTGAAGTTTAATAACATTCTCTCCAAGTTACCAATTTTGAGAAAATCACTAGATAAACACTTGTGTTAACCCAGCTACATGGCTCAGTGCCAAATGTAATGCCAAACTTCCCAGTTGCAAAACGAGCTGTTTTTACACACCAAAGTAACCACGCAGCAGGCCTGCCGAGCCTGAAGACAGCTGACAGAGATGACTGTTGCTGTCCCCCCATTGCACCGACATCCATCCAAATACCAACATCTGCTGTGCTACAATTTACTTTTTACACAACATTTAGCAAAACAGTGCCTCTGACTGCAACATCATTAAGGAAGTAACAACAAATAAATCGCAAAGTCCCATCAGACAATTGTAAAATTAAAGCATAGTTTGCCTTGCATACACTGAGCTTTAGTTCAGATGTATTGGACTTCAGAAATAATAACCATTAGAAAGTGTTTTATTTTATTAAACACACAACACAAAATTCCGTAAACCATGACAAGTGTAATCCATCATTACAGTGTAAATTACAGTTTTGAGGATATTGACTTGACTAAATCGGCAGAGAAGCAGATGCCTGCCAGGCAGCACAGCCTGCCCAGGACCATCGCAGCAGCCCAGACTCCTAACAGGATTACACCGTGCCTGGGAGCGTAAGCTCTAAATTCAGGGCCCACTCTTTTCCAAATAACTGGAGTGTGTATTTGTGCTTGCAAAGTAAGGAATTAACATTCCTAGAAACTCAAGTGCCCTTTGCTTTAAAAGCAGGACTGAGCATGTGGGCCAAGGCAATTGAACACCAGCACACAGAGGGGAGGTGGGCTCCGGTAGTGAGCCCTGTTAAAAATCCACAGTGGGGGGATTCAAACCAGGATTTTGGCCCCCAAGTGCAAGCCAAGTCTGGTGAGTGGTTCCACTGTACTGCCCAACACAATTCACACCACAGAAGACCCTACACCATCAGTGTCCTCCAATTAGCCCACACCTGCATCACTCAGGGTGCCAGTCAAAATGGGGCTGCACTGCCATCCTGACACTGCCACACAGCTTGGGCTTATATTGGCACACAGGCAAAAGAGGAGGAAGAACAAAGAATTTTAATCTTTAAAATCGTGACCAATTTTCAAAACCAACTCTTTGTTCCTTCTATCCTGCAGTAAGTCTGCAAAAACAGGAAAAAAAAAACAACCTCACTTTCTTTTGAAAAGCAGATACTGAAATGAAAAATTTAATGAAGAAACAACTTGAATTTTATTAGGCATCAATTAAAGGGTTTTCCCTCAATCTTTCTGCTCCTCATTACCCTCTTTAACATCTTTAATCAAAAAAATGCTTGAGTTACAAAAAGCAACATTTTTTGTTGGAACAATCAGTCCCCCTACATCTCCAGACAACGTGTCTGTCAGGAACAACAACATACCCAGCACTCAGCTCAAGATACAAGAACTTGGCAGGCTGTATTTCAAAGCAGTTTCACCAAAACAATACTGTTTCCCTTAAATCCCTATCAGCTTATTAGTGGAAGACAATAATATTTCAGATAACATAGACAGCAAGCATTTTGGTAAGTTAAGTGGACATTCTTTATCCAATCCAAAAATAGCCAATGTCCACAGCCGCATTAACGGAAATGCTACTTCACCTTAATTCATGCTAAAGGCAAGGGGTTAAGGCTCAAATATTTCTGGGGGTTTTGGCCAGTGTTGATCTATGTTAGACCAGGTATATATGCCGACACACACAGACACATATATATATATATATATATTTATATGATTTATATGTATGTGCCCGTTGTGGGACACAGGGGAAGCTATGCAAAGCACAGCCTGTGCCCAGATCCTCTCCCAGGCAGGGGTTTCGAGGACAGACTCCTCTGTGCTAGCTACTATGTGTTTGCACAACACAAGTCAAGGTCCAATTGGAAACTTATCTGTAGAGTTGCTCCTGTGCAAACTTTAAGTTCAACCTCTGAGTTCAGAACTGAAACACTCTTTGTTTGTCCATTTATCCCCTGGCATGGTTGGCTCTTTGTCAGACAGACGTATGCCACACGCAAGTCATTTCCCAACCTCTCTGCTCCACCTCCCTCCACACACTCTGCGCACACTCTGACCCCTCAGCAAATGTTGTAAGAGAGGAGGAAGTGTTTCTGACAGTTTACACACTCTTCACAACAATTTTATGCCAGAGTATAAATGTCTTCTCCTGCCCTACTTGTAAGGAAACAAAGCAAAACAAACACCACTTCCCAAACAACTGAATGCCCTAAACCTGGCAGCAGGAAAGGAAAGGGGAGGGAAGGGGTGGAGAGGAAAGGACAGAGAGGATGGATTACACTGAAGTTATTTCTGTCCTGTTCAAGTGGATGGGCAGAGACAACTAAATATAGAATTTATCAAAGCAGGTGAACAAGAAAGATGACATGAGCCCCATGTTCCAAGTAGCAAGCAATAAATGAAGTGTATTTTCACCTCCTGGCCCAAAAAGCTCCCAAAACCAAACTCATTTGCATGAGCAACATTAAACTGAACAAAACTCACTGCCTCCTTCCCTTCAGATATGTGACAATGTACATGTTAAGCAGACAGGTTTCCTGTCTCTTACCTGCTTGTACTGTATATAAACAAGACTATAAAGTCCACACTAAAATGGAAAGAGCTTCACTCTGTGGTGACTCTGGACAGAAAATCTTCAGAAGAAAGTATGCTTGCATGTACAGCTGGGTAATAAAGCTTCGCTTGAAATCAAACATTAAGGAATGTTATGTTGTCAGTGGCAACACAAAGGATGTGGTTTCTATGAAATTTAACCAGTTATAGGGACAATTGCTTTCTTCTGGTCACACTGCAGTCCAGGGCTTCCTCAGAGTAACTGCTACAGTAGTTTGGATTTCGCAAGTGAAAATCCATTCTTAACATATTTTTAACTCCTTCCAGGATGTGAGTTAGTCTGTGAAATGCCCTGGGTGGCAGGTGCCAGAAGCACACACTCCATTCAGTAACTGTGAGCAGGCCAGGCCGAAAAACAGACAGCAAGACTAACCCAGGCTCTTGGGCTTATAGAGCCCAAGATTGTTTGGGTCCTGTAGCCAAGGACCCAAACAATCACATTCAGAAGGATGTTAAGTGCTTTCCCTGTAGGCACACAGGAGTGAGCAAGGAAACCTTTGGAGGAAAGACATGGCACCAGTCAAGCCATGACTTCAGTGGAAGCCACATTCACATCAGCGCCATCATCTACCACTGGGCTCAAAGAACAGAAAGCTTTTATGTGGAACATTTCCCTTCTTCCATCTGTGCTCCCAGTTACCACAGTATCCAAGAGCCCCACAGTTTGAGCTGCATTTGTCCTCACAACATCCCCGTGAAGTTAAGGAAGTGCTGTTATCACCACTTTACAGATAGGGAACTGGGGCAGAGAGAGAGAAAAATAACCCTATCCCAGGTGATTGTATAAGGAGGAAGTTTGTGGCAGAGCAGGGGAAGACTGGCTTCGATTCGCCGTTCCAGGATGGTACCCTCATACACCAGACACCTCTTCAGCTCCTAGATGCTCTGCCTTCAGTTTGACTGCCCTACCAAGCTCCCCTGGGCCACAAGGAATGGGGAATGCATATGGCTTTCAGCAATAGCATTTCCAGCCCAAGAAAAATGGAAGAGGGTATCAGATGTAAGGGCTGTTTGCATTCAGAAGTCCAAGCCTGAACAAGGAAAACAACTTCCAAAATAACCACCACTATCCTGGTATTGTGGGAAAAGGAAGGAAGACGTATCAAGTTTTCAAAGCAGAAAATTAAAAACATCTATGACAGATCCTAAGTATAATTTTAAAATAATTAGTGAAAGTTTAACAGGAAGCAGGTAGTAGACATGCATCCTTCAAGAATCTCCCTGTTCTAGAGATTTTAGGTTATAGAGCAGTAAGAAATTTTTAAAAAGTCCCTTTGATACTATAGCTATCTCATTTCAGACACAGATCGAAACACAAGTCTAATGTAGTTTCATATGGAGACCTTGGCTCCAGACTTCACACAACAATATTGTCTCAGATAAAACAAATTCCAGAGGTTGCACACTGCTCAAGGTTTCCAATTCCTGGCTGAGCCAGGCTTCAACCCTGCCCTCAAAAGCTCTCTTTTCTAAGTGAAACAGCACATCAGGTCCAAAATTTACTCTGTCCTTTGGGACTCTAGTTGCAGCCATCCAGAGAACCTGTTATGAAATAATCTACAACTTAAGGGCATTCCTAAAGCAGCATTTAATGTCAACTGTTTGAGGTGACTATTACCCTGGAACAAACAGCAGAGATCCATCACACAATGGATCACTGGGTTTATCGAACCTGACTCCGAAAGGTGACTGCTCATCTTAATGGCCAAAAAATGACAAGACTGCTACTAAACCATCACGAACAGGCCTTGATGAACGACACAAGGACTGGGACAAAGGAATAAATTTGTGAGTTGGTGATAGCTGAGGGCACCTAATCATCCATGATGAGCTTCCAGGTCACCTCAGCTATCCATGGACTGTTATGTGAATTGCTGCTGATAAGCTGGACCTCATGGTCCAGGCCTTGACTTTTACAACAGGCTGTTGCTGTAAACTTCAGCCAACAGCAACACAACGTGCATCTAAAGCACACCTCCTCTGCCACAGAGTCTGAAGGAACTGTAGCCAACCAGCTTCTTCTGAAGGCAGCACCACCAGGCACCTAAGTCAACTTCTACCAGGGACAAAAATAGAAGCCTGTTTTCTTCTTAAAGAAAACAGAAGGTGTTTTCTGTTTGAAGGTGACCAGAAAGAACAGAGCTAGTTCCACCACGCATCCTGCTACCTCCAAATTTTTCCCCCTTCTTTTATACCAGGACTACAAAAAAGTGAAGGAGAAAGGCTGGGATGAGGTTAGAAACATTTCTACTTTCTGACAGTAAGTCTCACAGCAACAACAGCCAAATAAACAAACAAATGAAAGCAAAACTTCCAGCAGCTTCAGAGCTACATAGCAATCTTAGTAAACTAGATATGCTAGCAATTAAAGCAAAAAGCAACTTTTGGGTTCAGAGCCCAGACCCAGAGCACTTACAAAAAGTAGTAAATAAGCAAAGTTTGTTTATTATTCCAAGTTTTGAACCCTTCCCTTGAAAAATCCCAACTTCTGTATTTGAACAGACCACCCAACACTGAAAAATGAAAAGGCCTGTTGACAACTGAGGAACTGATATTTATTTTCTGTTTGATGGCCATCACAAGGAATATGAAAAATAAAACCACCTCTACAAAAATAAAACACCTCTACAAATGGGGTTGTTATTCTGCTCCAAAATCAAGGTGGGCTTTGCATGAGATTCCCAATATCCCAATATTAAACTGGTCAAGAATCACAGAATACTTTATGTTAAAAAGAGCCACTTGAGGTGATCTGGTCTGATCACCCTTCCCAAAGTGGGGCCACTCAGAACTCTACAAGAGAAATCCTAACACTTACAGTGCATGTAGGTAATTCAGAATTTAAAAATATACAAACACAAGAAAGAGAACAAATGCAACTTTATCAAACTGCGATTTTCAAATCAAATTTGAGGAACAAAATCTCAAGCCTGCTTGGCCCTCATTTAATCTCCTTACCTCCAGTAACTGGTCTGAGCATTCTAAGCGTCAACAGAAAGACGAGTATCAATACATTCTCTGTGTGTTCTGGACATAAAAAGGAGAAATGAATTCACTGTTTCTCCATGGTTTATTTCACCACATGAATGATGAGAGAAAAAGCACAGGATTGTGCATGGTCACAAAGGTATGCACGGCCTCTGAAGCGTGAACATATATCTACAACCACACATCCTGTTGTGTGTCATTCCGTTTCTAAAATAATGCCTGAAAAGAGGAAAGTCTCCAGAAGCATGAGGTTTTGCCATAAGCACACCCAGTCTAGTCACAGGAATAAACAAACCTCTCCAAGAAACCAACAAGAGCTATTGTGAAGTAGCCCATTCCTAGTAGCCTGGAGCAGCTCCCGAGAACAAAGCTTTCCTCTAACCATAGGGAAGGTTTCTTAAAATGTGAAGAGAACTTTATATATATATATGTATATATGTCATATATATATGTCTCCATTTTTTGCATAATCCTACCAGTAACATGTCAGAGGATTAATAAAAAGACAAACCCAAACCCCAACTCTTAAAAATGCCTAAAACTTATTACA
This sequence comes from Struthidea cinerea, assembly GCA_013397865.1. Classification (NCBI taxonomy): domain Eukaryota; kingdom Metazoa; phylum Chordata; class Aves; order Passeriformes; family Corcoracidae; genus Struthidea; species Struthidea cinerea. Next base: position 181,654 of record VZTI01004555.1, on the reverse strand, counting down.
GTGTATCTGAATTTTTTTCCCCTATTTTAGATGCAGCTTTCTATAACATAATGATTTGTGTTACTGCAGAACACAGCAACTTCAGATACACATCTGGATCTGAGCCACCTGCTGTACACATGGAACAATGAGACAGTCCCTGTTCTGCAGAGTTGACTGTCACAGGACAGGGACAATGGAAAGCCAGATACAGACACACACAAAAAGGGGGACCAATTCTGGGCATCGCCGGGAACAGCAGTCTCAGTACACACACATTACAAGTTCATTGAGGCCTTTTATAAGCAACACAAGGAGCCAGAGCTTTTGAAGAGGATAATAAAGCAGCACTGCAGCTGTTTACAGGGACCATTTCCCAAGTGTGAAAGGATAGCACAAGAGAAAGCACGTAAGTGCTTGCCTGCCTCTACGTTGTAGTCACAGTACAGACACATGCTAGGCTAACAGGAGGCAGAAGTTAACATCTTAATAGCAAATTAGAGATGGTAAAAATAGGTATGAAAAGCAAAAGCAGCTGGTTTTGTAGCTCAATGCAGCAGAGGAACTAGTGGCAGGGACAAAGCAGCAGCCCAAAGAACGAGCTCTGCCATGTTCAGAGCAGTGCTCTGAATGGGACACGGTTACATGCCAAGCATACAAAGATGCAAGATGATGCAAACCTTAGAAAAGTATATTCCCCCCCTCCAAGTTTTTCTTTTGTTTTCCATTTTCAGGAATAAAAGTATAGTCCAACAACTACAGAAGCTTTGAAAAAATCAACTTTGAAGATCAAAAAAGTCTCTGCAGCCGATCTGCTTAGAGCTGCTGTAGAGCTGAGACAAGTCACTATTTTTCAGAAAGAAATCTGGCCACCTGCTGCTCTAAGCAGAGAATGTGGGATACATGTAAAATCATACTATCTCTGAAATTACAACTGATATTACCCAGGAAACACAGACTAGAACTGGGAAAAATATGCATTCATTCCAAATGGTGCAGTGTGCTGAACTGAACATGGCTGGCCAGCAGTCTTCATTCTGTTCTCACAGGCTTGCTCATCTTAAAATCATTTTATATTATTCCCAATGAACAATCTTCTACAGACACTCTAGACCTGTGGCTTCCATTCATGTCAGAGGGTAGATATTGGTAAGACTGGGTCATCACAAAACCTCAGGCATTAACAAAAAGTTACATGAGTTATTATGGAAGGATGAAATACCTACCGAACAAAAAGTTTCTACTGCAGCAAGAACAGCACATTCTAGCCCAATAAAAGCAATCACCAAGTTTAGTCACAGAGCACACTAGAAATCAGATCAGTCTATGCCAATTACAAGGTGTAAGTTTTAAGCAACTGCTCTTAAGGCAGCTGAGCCACCACGGCTGAAGAGAAGGCACCGCTCCATTGCATCTGTCTTTAACAGGGCTGTCCCCACTGTGTTCAAAATGTGAAGTCACATTCGGCTGCCACATCTTTGCAACCCCACTGCATAAAGGGGGAGGATTAACCCAGCTTGTAAAAGAAACAGTCTGGAGGAAAAATGCCTCATTTTACCTGAACATGCTGAATCTGGCAAGAGCTGACAGTCAGGGAACACAGAGAGCCCTTTAAAAATACACAGCATCATTTATTACACTGGGACAGTACTTTGTGTTGCACAATCCAAGCTTTTGTTTCAAGCAAGAAAATGTTTTCTAAATATTTTGTCACCATGACAGTCTAGCCTTGGACTCTAATTCTGCCCTTGGTTACTTCAGAAAACCCCTGTGAAGTCAGCTGTGTTGTATAGCTTGTCACTGCATCCCAGGCTGCCGGGAAGGCTCACCTGGCAGTGCAGCCACCAGCATCCTCTTGGGCCTGTGTGCTCTGCACAGCTCTCTCAGCCTGACTTACTGCCTGCCATAAACTAAGATCTGTGTGAAGAAACAACATCACATGGAAGAGGAAGAGGGGTTTGCAACTACGAAGCACCAAACATCTTCCCAATGTGTTCAGCTTTAACCGAGACAAAACCTATTCCCAAGACAGCAGAATGAAAAATTTTAAACAGAGAGAGAAAATGAGGCATAGAAAAACAACCCCACTTTGAGGGGGCCCTGTTCCAAGTAAAAACATGTCTTTCAGGGACATTAATTTGGAAATTAAATCTGAGCAGATACAGCCTAAGTCCACACCACAAGTCCCCAAGAAGAGCAGTGGAGCATTTCCGTATGACTCAGGAAGTCCAACAAACACTTCTGCAGAACAAGATCAACAGGGTGTTTATATACAGCAGCAGCGTCATGTGAACGGGCGGTTTAGTTTGTGAAATGAATGTTTGCATTGTCATTAAAAAAAAAAACAAAAAAAAAACCACCCAAACCAAAAAAACACCCTCTATTACACACTTACAAGTTTCCAACATAAAAACATAGCAGGGGAAGGAAGTACTTCAGCAGCCAAAATTTACAAATTCTTACCATAACTTTGGCACAGTAAACTTCTCCAGTGTCACAAAGGCCTATTCTTCAGGGGGCTTGGTTGCCTTTTTTTTCAGAAGGACTAATCCACATGTGAAGGCTATTAAAGAATACACAAAATGCCAACAGAAGCATAAACATGCACATTTTGTGTGTAGGTCTGCTTTCCAAGTTATATCTGTTTTTCCTTACACAGATATAACTTCTTACCTAAGAACAGCCTGGATGCAGGTATTCCTGCTTTTTCACTTTTTTTCATGAAGCTTGGTGAACTTCTTCCTTTCCCCAAAAAATGACAATGCTACTTTATTTTAATTCATTCAAATCAGTGACAGATTCATCCTCTTGAGTTGCACTCAAGCGGTCAGGCTTCAGGAATTTAACAAGGAATGAAGATTTTAATACAGAGGGATTTTGCTTGTTTGTTTGACAAGAAAAATTCCTCACAGTAACCTTTTAATTGTTTGAGAGGCACCTTAGAAAATGCTAATACTCTAAGTTACACTCGGCATTTCTGCACAGCAAAACAAATCCAAGCTCTGAAAGTCAGCACTTCTTCCTCTTATTATCTGAAGCTACATAAAAGCCCTAACATAGATTTGGAAGAAATATAACAGAAAATTCTGTCTGATCTAAGTACATAGAGCTAAATTTATCCTTCAGTTTCCAAAACACCACTTGGAGATTGGGCATTTAGAGTTCTATTCACTGGCTAGAAAAAAGCCAAATGGTACATTTTAAAAAACTGACTTTGAAATATTTTTATGAGAACAGGGACAAGCTATGTAAACCCTGAAATTCTGTGGGTCTTTGTATTCACGATTATTGTCGAAAACTAAAAGGCTCATATTCCCTACTAAGCAAACATTTACAATTAAATCCATTCTGCACAAAGCATTTGCATTTTGAGATAGAACAGTCAGTTGTTCAGCTGCTGTGATTTAGATGGATTGGTTCATTATTGCAGCAGTTCGTTTTCAGCTACACTGTATAACAAAGAGGTGCCAATGTAGTCGTGAATGGCTTTAAAGCTAAGTATGCTGCTATTCTTCCATGATTATGTAATTTAACCATCTCTCCATCTCTCAGATCAAGATATCTTGACTTTACAGGCTAAACTTCAGCAGAAACGACAGAAACAAGCTGTCACAAGTGTTCAGTAGGCAGTACAGAGATACTGCAAGTCAGCTGTAGGCTGTTACCAGCAAGTTTGCAGTGGTTTTCCACAAATGAAAATGCAATTTTCCCCTAATTCTTATTTAAAATAAATACATTTCTTATCACACAAGTAGTAAGGCAACTTTGACTTCCACATCAGGAGATACATCAGTTACATACCTTTCAAATGTTCCACTATAGTAAAAACATACCTACATCAGAAAAGAAAGACAATTATCCCTGATGCAAAGAAAATTTCAAATTGAAAATATCAAATAGTATCCTACTCTTTCACTGTCTGTAAAATAACACCAAAGGAAGTATTAAAGTCACCGATTTCATTCTTTAAGAGGGATTAAAGAGAGAGAGTGACTTCTGCCACAGGCAGACAGTGACAGGACAACAGAGAATGGTTTCAAACTAAGACAACAGATTTAGATTAGATGGAAGAAATTCTTTAGGCTGAGGGTGGTGAGGCACTAGAACAAACTGCCCAGAGAAGCCGTAAATATCCCATCCCTAGAAGCGTTCAAGACCAACTTGGATGTGACTTTGAGCAACCTGGTCTAGTGGAATGTGTCCCTGCCCATGGCAGGGGAGTTGAACTACATGATCTTTAAGGTCCATTCCAACTCAATCCATTCTATTATTAAAGCAGATAAAAAGGCAGGATTTCTTTAAAAAAAAATACAGAAAAAACCGCATGATGATCTAAAGCATGGTCTTCTCAACAAACCGCCCCATCAGCATGAAGAGCACCTCCCAATGACTTGATTAGTGAATTTACAGTGGCATAGGACTCATATCCTGTGCCCAGAAATCAATGTCCACCTAGAAAACTACTTCCAAATCCCACAACCAGCACTGTCACCACACATAATCACAACTGGATTCTAGACTGCTCCATGCATAAGCTTCCAGTAGAATAATAAACATTCAATACAGCTAAATCTATGCAACTACACATTTAAGTCGAGTCTTGAATTATTCCTTGGTGTTTCCAAAATTTCATTCTACTTAATGAGCAAATGAAGGCAAGGAGACTGCATGACCAAAAGTTAAAAATAATAAAACAAGACAAAGAAAAATCTACATTACAAAGAAAACACTTCCACTCAGTTAAATGATTGCCATTTATAGATGGTTTACTGACCACAGACAGGCACAGGGATATGTATGACGTGTAAAAACACCAGTCCAGACAACCCATGCCTGGAAGCTCCTGAAAAGCAAGCAGCAAATAAAAGGTTGTATTCCCACCCTGCAGAGGCCTGGCAATGGATTTTGAGCTGCTTAACAGGTTGTTTAAGGGTCTAACTTTTTACTAATACTCCAACTGAGAAGCCCCAACGTAGGCATAAAACCAAAAATATACGGAATTGTGTGTAGCCTTGTAATTCTGGGCATAAATCCTACTAAGTGCAAATATTTTCCACACCAGTTTAACCCCATCATTCTGCACAAAGCAGCAATGCTGTCAGTTGTAATATGGCACATACAAAGGCTCGTATGGGAAGACATGGCAAAAATTTTAATTAAGTATTTTGTTTCTTAAATCTTAAGGTTTAATTTAAGTGGAGTATGATAAACAAAAAAGCAGTTAAAATACAGTTTCATTTCTGTTTCTATTAACAGTTAGACCCATCAAGCATCTTGCAGATAATGAGAAATTAATTTTTTCATATTGCTTGCTTTCTGAAGTGTAATCAGGATGCGTTTTGTGATCCCCAGACCCTTTGACACAACTGCAGAAATAGCAGGGTGCTAATACTGCTAAGGCTAAGAGGTCAGAAAAATAAAAACACACACTTCAAATTATTTCAAATCCTCTATATTTTGAGCTTTTTTTGTGACAAGTAATTTAAACAGCCCTTTTTGTTCTGCTTAGTCTAAACTGTGAAGCAGGCACTCAGGTTGTCTTTTCCAATTTTTCTCAACATAATGAGGACTAGCAAGCTTCTCTGATTCAGGAAGAAAAACAGGCAAAACTTTCAAAATCTTGTGACTTCTGCAGGGGGGAACTGATTTATAAAGCCACCATAAACATAAGGGCTGCACTTAAAATTCAAGAATTAGTACCAAGTGCTGTAAGCAGCCCTGACCTTCATCAGCACCTGAAGTTCAGTTCAAGGAACACCAGTGTCAGCCTCCTGACTTTCTATCAGGAAAAAATGCTGGTCTTGAAGACCTCTCCAAGACAGGCGGAGGGAGTTGGGGCTGTTCAGCCTGAAAAGAAGAGGCTCTGGAAAGACCTTATTGCTCAATTTTTATATATAATGAGGGCTTTTAAGAAAGACTGAGAGAGGCTTTTTATCAGGGCTTATTGACAGGTTAAGGTTTTAAACTACAGGAGAGTAGATTTAGACTACATAATATGTAAGGAAGAAATACTTCACTCTGAAGGTGGCGAGGCACCGGCACAGGCAGCCCAGTGAATGATGTGGATGTCCCACCCCTAGAACTGTCCAAGGCCAGGTTGGGTAGGGCTTTGAGCAACATGGTCTAGTGCAAGGGGTCCCTGCCTATGACACAGGGATTGGACTAGATGATCTTTAAAGGTCCCCAACCATCCTAAGGCTGGAGCTCCCTCCCGAAACAGTATCTCCTGCGAAGGCCGTGGCTCACCACCAGCCCAAAGCCCACTTCTCTGGCATACTCATCCTGTGGTTCTCATTAAGAGTCCATTAGTAAAGTGCAGGCAGAGGAGACTGATTTGATAGCCCCATAAATGACTCAGATGCTGCACTCAGTCTCAATACGGGCATGAAATACCGCTGCAGCCATGCACAGAACCACTGACTCTGAAGTGTATTTGTATTTCTACATGCAGTTCACCAAAGGCCTGGGTTTTGGACAGCACTTCAAAACATGCCCTCCCAACTTACCCAAGAGACTCGGGGAAACAGTAACTGACTTGCCCACAGTCTGTGATGATTGTTTACCTCGGCTGTCCTCAAATATGACCATGCACTCCTGAATAAATTGACAAATTTCACAACGTTATTTGACCAGCTATCTTTTTCCCATTTTTGGCTCAACTTGAAGAGGTGGGAGAATAATCCCAGACGTCTGTAACATGTTTTCCAACTGCACTCAAAGTTGGACTTCATTATTTCCCCCTTTCAGTTGCAGTAAGTATTCTCACAAAAACACACTACTTCACACCTAATATGGTGCTATTCTTTCTCCATTCTTTTTCTTCCTCTTTCCTCACATAGTTTCCTGGTTTTTGTTCCCCCTTTAAGAAGCACATTGTACCTACAATATAATGCATCTGAAAATAATAATCCCTCCTCTGTCTTTCCCCCCATGAGAGATGACTTTTTAAATAAGACTTAACTAATTTTTTTTTCTTAGTAAACCAGCTACTCCAATATGTACAAGGGGAAAAACCCCACACAGCTGACAAGTGTTTGGTTTTTATAATGCACTCTCTCTTTTAAAATACATTAAAATTAAATGTTGAAATACTAAGCAAATTTTTTTCCAATAGGTATCAAGGTCTGTTTCCTAAATGAATCTGTCTAACCACCACCTCAATTTTTAAGAGAATTATTAGTAACATACAAAGTGTAGGAAAGGAGACACACCACATGTCACCATGTACTGCTCTAAGAGCATCGAAGTCCTCACCAGCTTTTTCAGATGCTAAGTCTCAGGCAAGGAGTGCTAACCAGGAGCAAGTTTGGGCAGGGGAAGCCACAAGCACAGGCAAGGAGTGTAACTGATAGTGCTTACACAGTGGCAGCACCACCAATTCGAAGGGAAGGAACCTTCTGGCATCCATACAGGGGTGGCAGGGGAAGACATTTCCAAGTGAGGACAAGGCGCCATATTTAAAATGCATGGCACAGCACCTTGCCTAAAACCACTCCTGCAAGAACAACGAGCAAGCTTTATTCTCTTGCTCTCTCTTTACCCCAATATAGCATACTCACTCAGTAATTCTTTCTTCCTACATCCAAACCTGATGACTTCTCAGTATGTCTACTGAGAGAAAAAAGAACAGAAAACATGGACAGATTTTTTTTTTTTTTTTCAGAGGCCTACCTTTCCCTTTTTGAAAAGGAAAGAACCATGAAAAAGAAAATAAAAGCCAATACAAGCACTTTCTGCATGATCCACCATATCAAGTGTTCCCAGGCTCGCTTTGACAGGGCTTGCAACGTCCCAGATCCCTCATTCTCAAATCCCTTTTGATGACAAGTAACATTAATTTATGACGCTATCCCACTTTTAGAGATAAAATTGAGACCTAGTTTATTTCCCTTCTGATGTGCAATAAAACAGAATATGAAAGTAAACTTCCAGGACTGACATAAATAATGTGGGCATCAACATCCGAGCTCTTCCTCTCTGCCATTCAAAGCGAGAGTGTTTAGTGTCACTTGCATGTAAGTTCCAGTCAGTTTACAATGAGAAACACATCTAACCTAGCATCACTTCTCTAAAGAACTGAAAGTATTTTGTGAAAATGTTGGAAAAAAGACTTTTGGGGAGTAATTTTTACTGAAAAAAGAAACATTTGGATGTCACCACTCAAAAATGTGAAGTTGTGGATTAAAGAATGGATTAATACAAAAAGGTTCTGGAATAAAGTTTTCTGAAAGGATGCCGGAAAGTAACAGAGACAGCCAAAGACAAGTAGTCTGCTCTGTGAAAGGAAGATGAGCCATTTCTAGGCTACACCACCTCTTTCAAAGATGAAGTACAGTACAGTTACACTGTACCAGCTGATTCTCAGCTTCTGACTTACCCTGTCATCCAGAGCAAACTTCTTACAGTACACTGGATCCAGCCTGTTTCCTATGATCTCTCCACAAATAATTCCATCAGATGAGATTACCCGCCAAAAGTCTAGCTGACTAGCCATTATCAGCTCATATTTCTCCAGATGTTTTGTGATCTCATCCTTTCTTAATGTCTCTAGCATCTTGCCTACCACCAAGGTCAGATTTATTGGTTGACAATTTCCTGGTTCCTCCCCAGTCCCCTTTTCCCAGAACAGGACAAGCAAAATGAAAGCAACCAAGAGCTAGAATTGCAAAACTATTGCCCCTTGTGTTGAAAAAGAGACACACAAGGAAAACCACAAACTGACACAGCTTATCTTTTGTTTCCAACAAGAAGAGCAACAGATTTCCCTACAAACCCAACCCTTCAGCTCTAGAAACAGCATCAGCTTTTTTCCCTCTGTCACAAATTTCCCCACTCCATTTTTTGTTCAGCCCCTATCTTGTTTCTTACCTTTCCATTCCCCCCAGCTTTTCCTCTGAAGCAGCTGTGCCCTCTATAGATGGCATCTTCAGAGTTCAGATGGCTCTTAGGATCCTTTGCATCAAGTGCCACAGCCAGTCTTTGAAATACCATGAAAGCCAGACGATCCTTGAACTAATCTGAACCTCAAAGGTTCTGACTACACAGGTCATCAAGACAGTGCATCACTACATCCCAGTGACAGACAGAAGCCAAGGTAAGAACAAAAAACCACCCCAAAATAAACCACACACACACACATACATACAGAAAAAGAGGTAGGGAACATGGTGAGAACAGAAAAGAGAGAAGAAAGAAGAGGTGAAGAAAAACAGCAACACCAGAGAACCCCTGATTTAAAAATGTATCTGGTCGTATCTTGTAAAATCATCTTTTGATTCACACTAACAGAATACTGAAAGAATGAACCTGTGCGCTAAATAACAAAGCTAAAGTTCACCATCTGTGCTATTCTGCTAGAGAAAGTTAAAAGAGCAACAATCAGCATTTTAGTCCCAGTTTGTATTTTACATATGGATCTTGCACCCATTTTATGCAGTGAAGCTATAGGAAGACAAATCACAACGGGCCACTTGTTATTTATTAGGTCATCTGAATCACTCCATTCATTACAGAAATAACTTCTTAACCAAAAGAGAAAAAAAGTATTAGATCCAGAAGTGGAATAAGCATCTTATGTATTATTTTTCATTTAAGGGCCTCTATTAGTTTTGATCAGCTTGTAAGCCAGAGACTCTATCAGTCAAATAGTTTTACCTGCCTGAAGTCCACAAAAATTGGCATTTAGAGAACATGTTCTGGTTTTCGTGGTTAAAATTACTATGTGGTGTTAATATACTATTTAAAAACAAAATAGCTCTGCAATTCCTGCTAAATATTAATAGATGAATACACAGGTCTCTCCAGCTCCTTATAATTGCTTCTGATTTCTCAGACTGAGAAATCAAGATTTTTCTATTTCCTTTTTCAAATGTCAGTATATGTTTTTCCCTCCCCCTCTTTCCCTGCCTCCAAAAGACTCCTTTTTTTCATACAAGTTTATGCCCTATTAAGAAAACCGGACATACTAGGGAGGACAGAGATGACAGAGTATCAAAACGCACAATCCCCTCTTTGTTAGCCATGAAGAAAGACTTTTAAAAAAAAAAAACAAAAAACCAGGATGAAGACTGAAAACAATAGAAGGACCTTTATAAACAGAGACCAGAGCAGAAAGATGCAAGAAGTCCAATGAGATCTTTAAAATGGATCAGTAAAGCAAGTAAAATACACTTGGGCACACCTCTGTTATCCAAAAAGTTCCCCACACACAACCAAAATTAAGGATCCTTATGACATACATTCAGAAAACCTATAATCTCAGAGCTCAACAAGCAGCAATTTGGGCAGATAATTTTCTCCTTCTCCCCTCGTATTCAATCACAATTATAGCACCTCTGCGTCGAACCATTTCCCCCATCCCTTCCCACTAAACAAAACCTTCAGCATCACACAACCAGGGACTGCATACCCTGGATGTACACACACAACACACTAACCCCAAGCCTGAGCTCCTTCACACCTCCACCTGTGTGCTGGAACAGTTCAGCCATGCACTTATCCGAAGAGTGGTCACAAGATACTGTTTTCACACAAGAGTCTATCCTCACTGGGATTTCAGTAACAGCACGAAGCACTGCCAATGGGGAAAGGGATGGGAAGAGGAAAGTTCATTTGTGAATTCTTCTGTTTCTGCCTGGTTGAGGTTAGATATGTCATGGACATGACTGGTCCCTGCACAAACAAACATCTGCACTACTGGAAGTAGAGCTTCCTTTAGTGACTGACTTAGAGAACTGCCAAGAGCTCTCGGTCAGGCAGCAATGTTTAATTTCATTTCTCCATTTGTATTTTTAATCTTGGAAACAAAAACATAAATGTAAAGCATGCTGACAGAAGAAAACAACCCCACGGTTCTAGAAAGGCATGCTACTTCCCTGCCAGGCCGAAACACCTGCTCCTGCTAATGATGGCTTTATGCTTACTTACACCTGCCATCCAGAACGGCTCCAGAGCACTTTGCAGCCTGATTTATACATACGCAAATCATTAAAACCACCAAAATTAAGCCACTGCTGGGGTGAGATGTAACAACTGCTTAACTGCACACAGCCATACTGTTCAACTGCTCAGGACAGGAACTAAGAGACACCATATCCAACCAAAGCCATGGGGAACATTAGGCTGAGAGAACATCGTTGTCCAGTCTGGATTTTGGCCGGTCACTATCTAAAATATTTGCATGTGGAAAGCCCTAGAATCTTTAAAGAACATATGCAGTGCAACCTTTAGTTTTATAAATGATCTAAAAGAAAAACTATAGATATATGTTTCCTATATCTGAGATCCCCCCTTTAGCAGTCCCTCCCTGAACTAATTATTGTTTATGCCTTGGCTTCAGAAGCTCACCGTATCAGACATCAGTTTTGGAAACATCCTGTGGTTGAAGCACTTAAACTAGCAGAGCCAGCAAACTGATAGTGTCTGGCAATAAATGTAGATTATTAAAAAAAAAAAAGGATACTTAACAAAACACACGCACACACAGGGTGGGTAAGTTACCCCCAAGCAAAGACAGAGCCAAAAGAGCTGAATTTGTCAAACTATCCCTAAACGGCTACAAAAACCAAGAGAGTCCCAGAGCTGACACACTGGCAGGCTGAAGAGAAGACAGAGCACTGCTTTCTAAAAAACCCCTCACAAGGACAGCACTGAATTAACAGTTACAAAGTCAATGGAGTGGAATGAAATATGTGTCGCTGCACATACCAAGAGGGCAAAAAGGCATCGGGAAACAGGTTAAAAAGATTAGGAAAGCTGGCATCCAAAAAATGCCAAGATATGTTTAACAGTTTAGGAGTTTGGGCACAAATTTGCAGCATCAAATATGTGGAACATGCAGAGCAACATTTTGAAAATGGAAATGTGTTCAGCACATAATCTCATCATAATATTATCAGCAAACCATCAGAGATAATCATCTGTTCCTCTAAGGCAATTTTAAAACAACAAAAAAAGCCAGATCAGGAGATCTGGGCATCTTTTACTAAGACCTCCTCCAGAGGTCTCCTTACTTGAAAGTAGCTTTATCGTAATCCTAGAAACAACACAAATTCAGTTCCCAAAAGTAAACACAGACAAACCTGAAATACATGATTGTTTAAAAGTTTCGGACACACGTGCCTCTGAATCATCCTGACAATGCCTTTTCCATACTGTTTAAAATAAATGTTTCTCCCTCAGATTTTTGTACCTTGCTCCTCAAAATAAAAAAAAAATAATTACAGGTAAGTGCAGGAAGAATTGCAACAACAAATGGTTAAAAACACTCAGCCTGAAAACACGGCTTATAACTAAAAAAACCTCTCTGATTTGCAGAGTTTCTAGATTCATAAATGGGAATGGGAAGTGTAATTCTGTGTTTCTTTCTTCTATTTAATCCAAACACAGAATAGTTCTCAAATACTTTGTCAGAACAAGGCAGCCTGGGTACAGCAGAATTACTGGAACGGCTATTTAAGCTAATGAGTAAGAGCAAAGGTGTTTCCAGCTGAAACAAACCAGAACCAAAAAAACATCCCCCCCCACCCCTAAAAAACATTGAACAAAATATTTGTACATCAAGCATCAATCTGCTAAACTACACTACATATCCAATTGTTAGAAATATACGCTTCCAGCCTTTTAAAATACACATTATCAACATGTTTTCTAAATTCCTAGAAATTTCTTATTGTTGCTGAAGAACCACCAGACTTTACCAAGGTTATGATAATGCATTTCAAATTTCTTCCATAAATAATTATGCTACACCTTTGCACCTTCAGGCAAGTTGTTGCAAACCCTCCATAAAAATCCTGAGTCTGCAGAACCATGTAAGCTCCCCTACTGCTGGAGCACACAGATTCTGTTTTTGGTCCAAAAAAATGACGCTATCATGGAAAGTACCTAACACTGCTCTCTCCTTTCCAAGAAACAACAGTAGAATACAAAGAAACAGGTAAGTCAGGTACTGTATAGGATCTATGCTGCAGTGCTTGAAAATGAATCCCTCCCCAAAAAAGAACAAGCCCACTGTTTTTGGAAGAAAACATATTAGAAGGCAAAAAGCGTAATGGTACACGCGACTGTTTTTTCAGTTTTGCCACTCTGTCAAGAATAAAGACTTTTTATAAAAATCAAATGTCATTAGCGGTACAGCTGAAATGCACAGAAGTGCACAAACTAAAGGCTATTCTTCCTGTCCAGGACACTGGTACCCAGAGCAATTCAGACACAAACAGAATAGCACATTCTCTAGCAAGTCGCTCCAAGAGCACAGCATTGCTCACAAAATACAGGCATATTTTTCACTCTTCAAAAATATTCATCTTAATTCTCCCTTCTAGCACAAATAGGAAAGTTACAGACCTACATATAAACCAAAATTATTTACTACAGTTTATCCTCTAACACTCTAAGTAGCAGCTCCTTCACTTGCTACCTTTACCATAATTTTCAAAGCAGTTGACACCGGTTTTTGGTGAACACACGCACACACACAAGAAAACCCTTTATACGTGCATTTTCTAAAGCTTGAAAGAAAGTCAGGCACACTCCCTATGTGCTGTCTCCCACTAGGATGAACACAAAAATAATGGATTATTTGAGTACATGCTGCTAAACACCAGATTAGAGAGACATGGAGTCAATTTACTGTCCAGAAAGGAAGAGTCACTTACCTCGTTTGTGAAGCCAGCCTTCCTTCACTATCGCTACTTCATTCATAATGGCAGGAATGTCTCTTGAAAAACCAGTTTATGGCAAAAGATCACTCTGTTGAAATTACTGAACTCCAGCAGAAGGCTCCACAAGAGGGACGAGAGCTTTTCCTCTGTTTTCCTCCTTCCCAGCTATTTCTAAAAGGATCAAAAGAAGAGTACACCATCATCTCAAAGCACATCTTAGATGTACAGCAAGGGATGCAACAGGGAGTAGCTTTTGTTGCTGTGTTGTTGTTTGGGGATTTTTCTCGTTTTTCATTATTACTACTATTACAAATCTTAAACAAGGGTTTAGCTCTCCACAGGAGTTTTTCTATCTTGGCAGGTGGAGGTGCCAAAATACATGCTTGCTAAAGTCCTGCTTCTTCACTGAGTAGGCTGATCATGGGCAGACTCACAACACTACCAGATGCTGTCTGAATTACAGGTGGATTCAAGACCTTACCTAACTAGACCTCCATCTCTGCAACACCACCTCATTCTTTGCAACAATAAAAATTCTGAAATATCACAAAAACCAGTTTTCAATGTTTCCTGGTAAGGAAGACTTCCAGAACATCTCCTGGAAGGTTTCTTTACAGTTTGATAATAGTCCATTAACCAGCACACTGCATGTGTTAAGAGATAAACCTCTGACAGTAAACATTCCTATTCTGCTTCACATTTTCCTACCTTCAGCATCATCCCCTTAGTCCCACTCATATCTCCTTGACTCCCCAAAAAGTGTCTTCTTTACCTTTGATATTTCCAACTTTTACCTCTCCTAGAGGTATACAAACAACCATAGATAAGCTCACATACCTTTCTGTTATCCCAAATCAGTCCTTACAGCACCCTGATCAATTTTACTGCTCTTCTTTAACTGCACTGCAGTTTGCTGCTGCCTTTCTCACAATGAAATATACCCAAGCACAACTTGGGATTTCTACCCCTCTGCTTTATGAGACAAAGTCCCTCTCTAAATAGCTCAAGATTGTAATTTCTTATTGAAAATGTGCCTTGCTCCTGGCTGCCTACCACAGAAACATTCTGTGCATTTGTCTCCCTCACTGAATGTAATTTCTTCCCAAATGCATTAGCTTTTATTATTTTTCTAAATTGAATCTGATTATTTTTCTGCTTGTGGTACAAATAATCTCTGCTTTTCTTTAATTCTTCTGTGCTCTCCAAAGTGTCCATGCTGCCATTCAATTTGGTATTACTTAAATGATCAAAAAACCTAATTGGTGACAAATTCCCAGCAGTAACCAAGAAGTTTAATAAAACAAAACCCAGCAGCATTTGTAAACTGTCACCAAAGAGCTGGCTTTTACTGGAGTCTCTCATCAACCACGGAGACATCACATTCCCACCTAACAAATATATACCATCTCTGCATGCATTTGGCACATGTGCATCAATTATCTCTGAGCATGCAGGTGATAGCCATCCATCAGAAACTAGATTAAAAAGCAACTAATTCCCCATAACTCACTAAGACACGACACTGGATGGAAGAAAACAGGTGGTCAAAATGAATCCAGCCTAGAACTGAAACCTCAGCAGGGGCAGAGGGCTTTGTACCACACATCAGACTGATCTGAAACAGGCAGCGTTCAAAGCACGAAGCTCAAATTTGAACAAGTTCCATTACTGCCAGCAGAAATGGATGGAGAATGGAGGTCATTCCCCTGACACTCTGCCTACAAACCTACACTGTTTGTTACTGTTCCTCAGCCTTTCCAGTTAACAGTTTATGTTGTAGATCTCCCCAGAAACAAGGTGAATCTGGGTTTTTTTTCCAAATTACAAATCTGCTGATCTCACTAGTCAGAATTATCAGCTCCACAAAACAGATGTTTGCCTGAGGGAGGGAAGACACACAAAAAATTACATTGGAACAAGTGACATGTAATAATTCCTAATTTCATAAATATGAGAACACCGTACGCTGCAGAATAGAGACCAGCAATCCACAGCTGCCAGAGATACCTTGGAACAAACTCCTTTAACTTCAGAGCAATTAGGATAGAACCTGACAAACATAGCAGGCTTTTTCCTTTCAAAATGGCATGCATACACAATAGCCATGCAAGCTAGACTTGCTTGCTGATGTCAGGAGGAGACTACACCTCACTTAGAGGCTTGAGCAATCTGCAAAGTGTTGAACAAAACCCCCAAGATTATCACAGCTTGAGTATGGAAATGCAACACCCAGGTGTGAAAGTTAGCACTTCTAACTTTGTGTCATACAGGGTTCAGGGACTGTGCAATCCTACCTCTGCATCCTGAATTCAACCATTTACAGGCACTGAGCAATCAATATCCCTTCCAATAATCATACATAAAAAAGGAAGCTAGAAGACAAACTAGGCTGCAGAAAGGCCAATACTATTATTAAAAACATTAAAAAGCATGAAGGACTAGAATTCTCCAATCTGCAGGTAACTTACTCCAGGTTTTCCTGGGTTAACACTTGCCTGGATTACCACTTGGCAGCCTCCTGCTTGTCATCACCTAAACTGTCATCTAACAATCCAAATCTGAATGACCACAAAGCCAAAAAAAGCCAGATCAACAAAGAAATCCAAAATTCAGAGGAACTACTTTTTGTACTCTCTTTAAAGCTTGGACTGCCTTTTCCCTACCATTTCTACCCAAGAAACATTTCCCACTTGCTACTGCAGCCATACTCTCAGGGATGTGTCTTTACCCGCCCACCTCCTTTCAGGGAAGAGGGATGGTGAAAGGGGTGGAGGGTTTTGCAAAGAAGCCATGGCACAACAAAGTGGGAAAACATTAAACATTTCCTGACACCAACCTGCAGCATGGGTCCCCACCTCAGTCCTTCAGTCAGCCATGTCAGAGCACTTACTTCACATGGAGAAATTTAAGCTATTTTTAATTTGCAATGTGAAGAGCTGGGGATCCCTTCTCACTGTCTAACAAGATGTCCATAGACACAGCTCCAACAGCAGCAAGCCTGCTCAACCTAGTGTATTTTAAAACACACATTCAGGCTGTGCCTAATACATCTATTTTAGTAAGAGACATTACTGAAGACAGCGGCAGCAAGCAAGGGTAGTTTCTCGGAATAGAAGAGCAAGTTAACTATAGGTCAATGTACTACTGAAGATGTGCAAACCAGAAAAAGTTCCTTTTCCATAAAATCCTTAGAGGGGAAAAAGGAAAAAAAAAAAAAAGAGGAATGATTACAGTCCTCATTTATGGCCATCTAGGAATGGTTCCCAGTGAAGAGAGGGCATCTGAGGTAAGTATGACCTGGCTGCTCCAGTCTGTGTCTGCACAGGACTGAATACTGTCAAAAGCTAAACAACTTGGTCTTTCTCTTAGCCTTCTCTTTGCTTGTTTTTCAATACACATTTCTGTAATACTTTTTTAAACACTGAATTCATGCAGCTGAAGTGCTGTAAATCATGAATGGCATGACATCAGCATTGTATCATGGTGACACTGGTTTTGCATACATATTAATTCCTTAAAAGTTATTAACTTCTTCATAAATAATGAGATAACTCACTTCCCTAGGCACTGCAGCAGCAAAACCTGCTTTAAGGAGTCAGTCAAACCAACCATCCAACAGAAGGTGGAGCAGAACCATCTTTTCCGTATTTGGGAGAGTCGTGTTAGAGCTCCTTCTCTCTTTCTCTTCTATACATTATCCTCACCTTCTTTTTTTCTCTAAGAAATAAGAAATATTAATCTGTACTTCCTGTCCTCTTTCCAATACAAAGTTTTATATTTGTTTCCATTCACACCCTAGAGCAGATCAGGAAGAAAAGGAAGTCTTCTGTAAGGCTGAAGCTGAAACTTAAGCTTATGGGATGCAGAAGCACCTATGGTAATCACCTCGTCTTGATGAGGGAGAGTAAGCAAGGGACTAAATGGAGAATCTGACCCACCAGCATCAGTCCTGGCATGTCAGACTATGTCCGGGCTGTACTCGTTAGCCCAGATCAGAAAGCAGATTACAACAAAGCATTCCCCTGGGCTAACACTTTGCCCTGTCACTCCACCAGTTACCAACGTCCACTGCCCTGGTGTGGCACATTCCTGATTCTCCCAGGACACCCTGAGCCCAAATGTGCTGCACATCTTTACATGTTCTCATAACGCACAGCAGCAGGACCAGGCAAAACAGGATCCAGCAGCCCAAGTTTGCCTACTGTGGCCACATGACACTGTCATGAGAGCACATGAGGTACACAGGAACCGGACTGGGCCAGGGTGGTGCGTTGGGGCCCGTTACATCGGATGCCATGAGCAACTTACGCTCTCTTCCCAGCGCAAGCTCCCAGCTGATAGCCAACTGCACCTAAACAGCACAGACACAACAAAGTTGGGCTCCAGCCAACGTTTCAAGTGGAGCATACAGATAGATGTTCCCACCAGGCTTTGACCAGCGAAGTACATCTCCTGCGTTACGCAAATCCTGCCCTGGGAGTTTCATGGGAGCAGCAGTGATTCCAATGTGCTCAAGGCCCTCTGAGCCTGCAGCAGCTTCGCACCATGACCCAGTTACCAAATCTGGGCAGACAGCTTTCAAGGAAGCTTAGAAGGACCAGGCTGTTCCACCATCTTAGCTTCCCTCACAAAAAGGCATTGTGGGCCACGACTTAGGCGTGGTCGCCAGTATTTGCTACTATGTGCTATGTGTCGAATGACACCACATCTAAACTGGAATTTCATGGCATCAAGCGCAGCTGATCACAAGGTTCACAAAGGTTTCTCAGATACTAAGTTAAGGGGAAAATGGTAACTGGAAAACAAATCTCTACAGCCACATCCTCCCTTTTTTTCTTTTTTTCATTCTGTTAGCCTAATCTGGGTTTACAAAACAGTAATTTGAAATACTTGTGCTCTCATGCCTTTGCTGATCAATAGACAGGAGGTTAATGCTGTTCAGGTGAGGGGCCACAGTTACGACATCCAACTGTCCATGCTGCAAACACAACAACAGCTTGATAGGACAAACTAAGCTACCTATTTCAAAACTGAGTATGGCAGAAAAGCGACTTCTTCATACTCCCACCTCCAGCCCAGACGAAATTCTCTTTATGTTCCCAAACAAGAACAAGTCCTTTTACAGTTTATGCTCATATAATTTATGAACTGTGCTGCTCGGAACTTCGGTACCAACCTGAGATGTATTTAATCAAATTCCATTTTAAAGTATTTGTAACAGAAGTTTTGTTCTGTCCCCAAAGAAATCAAGTCAGTTGTGAAACTATTTAATTGTTAATGTAATCACTTATATCACTTATTTTTATAAGACTGTAAGTGAATACTGGAGCTAAAAGTGACTTGTGGACACTGAATCAATTCTTAAATTTGATTTACCACTGCTGCACACCAAAAACAGTTCTATAAACACCACACACAACACAAACTCTCCTATTTAAAAAAATCTAAGGTAGTTCCACAGTGTCTTTAAATCTGCTAACTCAGACAAATGTTGCGGCTGTCACCATGAAATTAACTACTACATAAAAGTAATTACTAGTCCTGCAGTATGTCAAATTTATTTACCTGCAAACAAATATTCTTAAGCATTAAGTGTTAGTAACTCCCTTTTATAACTGTATTTTGAAATGTACATCCCTCCTGTGATATAAATAAAACAAACAAGCGCAAATCATGGATTTGCTTCTTACATGATAGATGTGGTAGGAAAACAAAGCAAAACAGTTAAATATTTCCCACAGGGGTGGCTGGGAAGGAGGACATACCACCCATAAGCTGCAAGCTCTATCTGCATCAGTAGCGTCCTGTCAGTAAAATATGTTAAAAGTACCAGAACGTTTATATGCTTGATTATGGGTTCCACAAAGAAACAGACACAAGTCCTACAAGTCTCTAAGAACATTTCGGCAACTGCAGAATTTCACCTGGGGGGGCTGGGGGGTAGCATCTGCAGGCAGCTCCCTACACCTCCGCTAAACACGACTGCAAAAAAAAAAAAAAAAATCAAGTCCACAAGCGCTGCACAGCCACCTACACACGCCAAATGCCCACGAAGAGAATCACACCCCCGTCGGCAAACACTCAGTGGTCCGCAAAGCGGAGCTGGGCTGAACAACGCGGCCGCAGAAGACAAGGGGAGAAAATGGGGGCGGGGGAGGTGGGAAAAATGGGGGGCCCTCGGCTATTCTGTTCGCCGCTGTTTCAGAAATATCACGAACCACCCCCCAGCCGCCCCCAGCGCCGTTTTTCCGGGGGATGCTTGCACAGGGGCCGGGGCGGGGGCAGGCCCGAGGGGAGCCCCCCGCCCCGCCGCCCTCTCACCCACTGCATCCCCGGGGAGCCAACAGCTTCCTGTCCCCTCCGGGCCCACCGGCAGTACGGACCGACCGGCCGGGGCCGCCTGCAGCCCGGCCCTCCTCGCCCCCCAACCCTGCCCGGCCGTGCCCGGGGGCCGGCGGGGCAACCCCCGCCCGGGGAAGGCGATGGGAGAGCGGCCGCCCCCTTTCCCGTCCTTTCCCTTCCCTCCCGGCCCCGCACAATGCGGCCGCGCCGAGCAGGCCCCGGCCCCGGCGCTTCCTTCCCCCAGCCCTTCCCAGTCGGGGAGCGGGTCACTTACATGGCTGGAGCCCGGGAAGGAGGCGGCGGCGGCAGGGGAAGGGAGCCGGGGAGGGAGGCAGGGGAAGGGGAGGGAAGGGGGGAGCGAGCCAGCGAGCGAGCGG
>VZTI01004555.1:130325-160938 GCA_013397865.1 Struthidea cinerea | reverse complement strand
CGCCAGCCCGGCCCCCTCCGCCCACCCGCCGGCCCGGCCCCAGGCCCCGGGGGCGGTGTTTCCTGGCCCCGGGCGGCCCGGTGTTCCCCCTTCCCCTGGCAGCGTCCCGGCCCTGGACCGGGGCGCTGGGGACGCCGTGCCGCGCGAGGGATGTGGCCTCTCCTGACTCGGCCTATGAACCGACTGCCTGGAGCATGGACAAGTTCACAGAATCACAGAATCAGTTAGGCTGGAAAAGACAGGTCATCGAGTCCAACCTGTGACCGAACACCACCATGTCAACTAGACTGTGGCACTAAGTGCCACATCCAGTCTTTCCTTAAACATCTCCAGGGACGGTGACTCCAATGTCAAATCACCCTTCCTGTGAAGAATTCCTTGCTAATGTCCAACCTAAACCTTTCCCGCTGCAGCATCAGGCTATGTTCTCTTGTCCTGTCACTGATTGCCTGGGAAACGAGACTGAACCCCACCTGGCTACGCCCTCCTGTCAGGGATTTCTTGAGAGTGATAAGGTCCCCCTTGAGCCTCCTTTTTTCCAGGCTAAACACCCTCAGCTCCTTCAGCTGTTCCTCGTAAGACTCGTGCTCCAGACCCTACACCAGATTAGTTGCTCTTCTCTGGACAAAGGGCAACACCAAAAAAGAGGCACCCAACCCCACCACAGGCAAGAGGTCCAGGCAGCCCCCAGCATTTCAGACTCCAGGGAGGGCCAGGTTCCTTTAAACCTCTTGGGGTGCTTCCAGCAAGCTCCCCCAAAAGCATGGGGTGCCAGTCCTGCTTCTCTGCGCTCAGAGCTTTCCTTTACACTCCTGTAAAATACCAGATGATTAAATAATGAAGTACCACAGTACCTTGGAAGATACTCCAATATCCCTTTCCACAGCAGACAGGCTGCATTAAGGAATTGCCCATGGAGGGGCTGGGGTAGTGATTCTGGATGTTGCACTTGAGGCCGTCCTGCTCTCACAGCAGGAATGGCTCAAAACATCACAAATTGCTTCAGCTATTGCTTACAGCATGGCAATATTTTTGGTAAGGTTTTTGAGGGCTGTTCTGCTCTAAAAAACAATGTTGTGGAAACACCTATGACAGATTAACGTTTCTCCGCCCTTCCACTATCAAAATTTGTCTTCTTCGGTCATTAAGGGATTTTGCTTATTCTCAAATTGGCAGTGCCATAAACATTAACCAGGCTGTAAGAACTGATTGGATTTCTTCAGAAACATACGATCACTGATGATCACATTTCTGCAATCGGAAGCTGGCTGGAATTTAGGAAACAGTACATCTTCCCACAGCTTTGCGCTGTTGGCAACATAAAAGTGCATAAAACGCATTTACAGCAGTAAAGCTGGGGAATATAGCTCTGCCTTTACAAACCTATTGGATATAATAAGAGCCTTTTTTTACCGTATCATTTTGATGATTGTAAACATTTACTGAAATTCACTTTCTTCTTCTGTTTTGATCAGCTAGGTCTGACTGATCATATTTGTCATCAGGGTTCCTGTGCATCAAATGGATTCCTGGATTTTGGGTACACCGGTGTGCTAGAGGAGCCAACAATGAGGCCGAGGAGAAAATGCTTCAGTCTTCTTCATGGAAGGTGAAAAAAAAGCAATGCCTCCTTTCCCACCACAATGTACAGAGCAGTTCCTGCTGGCAGAGCAGCTACACCAGCGTGGGATTTTCTGTGCATCACCTTTAGGTTTACTGGGGCATATTTCAGCACAGTTTTAAAAATGTACCATGCAGGCACTTTAGCAGAGTAAGCAGGCCCCATGGTACTGGCCCAGTTACCCAGGGCAGAATGGAATGGCTGTGGGAACTCTCTAAGATGTAGGTAATGGAAAGGAAAAATCTGGGTTTGTGATCACATTTTGACCTACCATGCATTACTTAAAAAATACTTTGTGTGTATTAAAATGTAGGTAGTCCTTAAAGATATATTTAAACTCATCATCAGTGTGCAAAGCTTGCAGTCAGCTCAGAGGACATGTATTTTACTTAACAAAAACAAGAAGAAAATTCATTTATCAACTAATTTTGAGCCTTCAGACCGTGGTTACATCTAAAAGTAAAGAGTGCATGTAAGTGTAGGTGTTCACTGGCTGTGAGACACTTCTGTCCAGTCAGGGGGATCTATGGTAATAGATCTAATTTCAGGAGACCTTTCTTGCCTTCCTGACAAACCCTCTCCTGTTTGATAAGCTCCCAGGCTGCATGGTGAGCAAGGTCATTAGGACTTCCCCCTGCAAATGAAGCGGCAGTTTAAAATATAAGATCATAGAGTAAACAGTTTTCTGTCCTGAAGAGAAGAAAATAAACGTCTGTTGTTTGCTAGAAAGGAAGTACAATTAAAAAAACCCCTCCAGATTTCAACATGAACATAATGTTTAGATTTGCCGACTGTTGATTTACCATGATGAAAGACAGGCCCAGACTAGAAAGTTTGGATCCTGATCTGGATCTGACATTCCCCAAATCTAAGGGGGAAGTGTGATTCAGAGTCTGGAGAAAGGGCTTATCTCTCAAACACAGCAAAGTACTGTGGATAAAAATACCCAGGTAAAGTAGGAAGTGACTGGTCTGCAACAACAAGAGTGACTTTGTATCAACAATGAACAAAAGCAGCTTTTTTTTTCTTTAAGAACAATGAAATCACTCAAGAATTGTTATAAATACAAACAATGTGGGTTTTATCACTCAGCTATCATCAGTGGGATTATAGTCTATAAACCCCAATTTTCAGGGAAGTCCCTGGATTTCCCTGAGCACTTCCTCAGATTTCACATCTGTTAACTCTAGTTTATTAAGTGCTTCAGGATAAGGTGCATCAACTGTGCCTTGGTATTACATTACCCGAAAATATTGAATGTGGGAGTTAGTGGCAAAGAATGGATGATTTCCAGACAGTGTATTGATACCACGCCAGAAGAGCAGGCACTCCTGTTCCCATCCATTTTTAACACATATATAGGTAACAATTAATTCAGTGTCACTTTTTAAAGTTATTTCTAGATGTTTAAATTATGAAGCTTTGGATAAAATTATTCAGTCAGGCATAAGAAGAAAGACTAGCATGGTAAGATGAAGTGGAATTACTGAGTTAACCCCCAGTAGAACAAGCTCTGTTCCATGATTTCAAGTAATGACAGCACCTCTATGGGCCAACAGTGAATTTGTTCCTCCCTTTTTAAAAGGTGGGCTGTACTCGGACATACTCAGAGGAAAAATCTTTATGACATCTTATTAAAATTACAGAGCAGGTATCTCAGTCTAGGCATTAATAGTTTTTAAACTAACAACTCAATTTTGGTCTCAGAGAAAAATCTAGCTCAATAAAAATAGAAATTAGAAGTACTTTTCACAGGCCCAAATGTAATAAACATAGTTGTGCTTCTAAAACTGAACTAATCCAATGTTTGAAGGTGTATTTCTCAATAGCAAAACAATAGCAGGCTCTCTGGAAAAAATAATAAATATAGTCATGCTAAAACATTGTGGGTTTGCTTTTTAGAAATTCATCTTGAGACTAAATAGATGTATGAGTTTGTTTGTACTTCTCCGATGAATTTCCTACAAAACTGGGTGTCAGCTGGACTGGTAACGTGGAAAGCAGCACTGAATGAGGCCTTGCTGCTCTTCCTCATGGCTTGCTAGAAGTCCTGGACTAGGCTGGACAGGCGATCGAGCTTTGGATTCCTGCTTCTATTCCTGGTCACCGGGGTGCTAAAGCTGGACAGCCCTGGGATGGCAGGGTGTCAATGCTGTTAACTCCAAAGTGAGAGCAGTACAGTTCTCTTCACCAGGAATAATGATAGCCATGACAAAGGGCAAACATGCTATGGGGAGTTTGGTACATAAACAGGAACCAAATTGGTTTGCATAGAAAATGCACTAAATAAAACATACAAAAATAGCAAATGTATCAGTTCTGTGCCATATCCCACTGCAGTCGCTTTTGTTGTTACAATAATAACCACAAGTCCCAGTCTGGACTAGGCACCATTAGGTGCTGTAGACACACATCAGAAGACATGGGCTTTGATCTAAGGGACTGAAGTCTGCTTCAAACTGCTGCTTTCCCCCCTTGCTTGTAAAGTAATACATCGTGAGTTCTTAGATCAGGAAAGATACCCAAAAAAGCTAAAATTCTGATGACCTGTGTGAGGGAACATCACGATCTTAACTATAGTCAGATAGGCAAATCCTCTGAGACTAAAATACTGACATTATAGACGCATATTGAAAGAAAAATAAAAACTTTCAGGTTCCCATTGCATTCCCATCCCTCACACACCCAATGCTGATTATGTTCTTCACCTAAAATTACAGAGCTAAGCAAGATGTGGGCATATTAACTTGGGGGCTGTTTCAGTGATTGATTACCCCTGCAGATCCACACATGCAGATCTCTGTGAAAGGAGGAGCAGCCACATTGCTGGATGAGGGCACAGTCACAGCAGTGGGTTCTTGGAGCACTGGTTCTGGCCACATTGATCTCCAGGTGACAACCAGTGCAGAGCAGCTCAGTCTTTCTCATGACATTTGCAGTTTCCTAAAGAGCAAGAGTTGCAATCAAGTTTTTAAGGTTTTAAGCATTATGGTGACAGGGGCTTCCCATATCCTTTAAAGTGTATATACATATGACATTTACCCAGTGGATGGGCAAGTGTTTTTATTATTTGCATAATAATGCTAGAAGAGAGGGGATTGCTTGTAATTTCTTCAGTGTGTTTTTAATGGCATCTGCATGCGTGCAACAATCTGCTATGTTTTGAATCACCTGCTCAAAATTACATAGTTTGGAAACTTAAGGGCAGAAGTGACCGTTCCAGCATCATTCTGGTCTGACACTCTGGCTACTGCAGCCTCAAAATTGTGCTTACTGATGCCTTCATTTATATTCAGATTCTGCTTTATTTTTAATACAAGAAGCAGTCCTGTGAGAAGTGCAGTAATAATTCATATATTATAAAAATATTTATTTTTATATATATATATATTTTTTTTTCTGTTTGAGCATTTCTCTCCTGTGTTTCTTTGATGTCTGAGCTTATGCTACCACTTGCCCTCAGTGAAATCACTGAGTTCTTCTTTTCTGCCTGATGTCTTCTTGTGACAAAACTTTTGAGTGCTTTTTCTAGCCTTTGGCTACTTCTATACTGGTTTTGCTAGCTGTGCCTACAGATAGGCTTGTGGCTACTATGTTCTGTGGCCACAATGAGTTACGTCCATCCTGCTCAGAGGGGGCTGGGCTCCTCTCCAAGCCCAAACCCTCTTCCTCTGCCCTCAGCCTGAAGTTCCCTGAGAGCAGCAAGCTGCAATGTACTTGGTCTGTGTGAGCAGTAATGGCCTCGGAGGAGTGGTTTTCTGGAGTGATTCTGTGGATGTTGAGGACCCCATCTCCAAACCAAAGGTGTTTCAGTGAAGTGGGGGTGCTTCAGGCTAGCTTTATTTGGAGTCCCATGGACTACATACCCAGTGATGGCCAGAGTGAACTGCTCTGGAGGATCACACTACTTTAGGTTCACTGGAAGGGAGCTCAGTTCATGCACTCGCAGACTGGTCTATGATACAAACCTTACTGCAGTAAATCGGTGTGATCTGGAGATCTGCCTCAACAACACAGTCCTGATTCAAGCATGCTAGTAGAGGGTAAGGTGTTGAAAACTTTGCTGCCACCATGAGCTGATTCTATCCAGAAGTCAAGATGATATTAGGGAGAAGTTTAAGAAGGTATTAGGAATAAGAATCAGAAACATGCGCTGCAAAATTCAGGCTCAAAACCCCTGCACATGTGCTGATGTAACAAATACCTATTTGGTTGCCCACTCCACCCCTCACCATACTTGGCACATAGCATCAGTTTTCTTGGACCTCTAGTCATCAGATATTGCCTGTCTGCTGAGCTTCCCGTCCCAGCCTTGAACAGAAGGGCTCATGCTTTAACTGGGTCCAAGAGGAGCCTGTATAAGACAGGACAGGACTATCCCTCCAGGGCTGTGTGGGACAGGACTCACCTCTCGGCATATCCATGTCCAGTGCTGAGCACCGTTGCTGCAGGAGCTTCTTGGTGCTCATCTAACACACTAACTTTTAAAATAATAAAGGCAACCATGAAAGAAAACAATCTTTTGACTGGCCTTGCGGTCTTCACTGCCCTCAGCCTTGTCATCTGCATTCAGCTGGAGGAGCGACTGCTCCTCAGCCATTTATTCCCTGCCAGCCCAGAGGGAATCAAGCCCACTATGTTCCTCTGCCGCATCCAGCCTGGCTCTCACACAGCGTTCCCGCTGCAGCCCCGGAGCCTGCCAGGACAGGCTGGCAGTTGTAGGGAATGATGTCACTGAATGGGCAGGGCTTCTTTGCCACCGATAACATCTTAGCAGGTGTCCTTCAAACGTGCTCACAGTTCTCCCAGTATAGCATCTTTATTTTCCATCTACCTTTCGCAGTCCCACCTTTTAAGCTAGCAAAGAGGTCACGCCTTGCTAAAGACTGTGTTAAAAACTGGAGAAGAGCTTTGCCAAAGTTGTTTTAAGTGTTATTGGTTTATTCTTGGGCAGAAAAACTTTGCATTTCAGTGAAACATCACTACTGAGAGACTTCAAAGCATAGAGGTACAAGACTATCACGGAAAAAGTTTATGATTTTCCTTTATTAATTTACCCTCTTACAAAATAAAACAAGGGATCAAAGAAGTTGCTACCCATTACCTATAATGATATGTTCCCCATAAATCCTGCAGGTTTTACTCCCACCTACTGTGCCTCATCCCTATTTAGAAAATCAGATCTACCCCAGGGTATCCTTCTGGACGTGTAGAGTTCCACTGAAATCAGCAGGGATCTGTTTAAGGACATGCCTGCAGAGAGTATCTGTTATTCTATATTTACACAGTACCCAGCATAATAGGACATGAAACCTGATTAAAGCCTCCAAACACTACTGCCATGGAAATCAGTCTTGTTATTGACTGATGACTCAACATGTCTGGATTTAGATGGAAGAGGGCTACTTTCAATTCCCAATTCTTTTATAGACTCTCTGCATAACCTAGCCAAGTCATTGAATCTCCATACCTCAGACACTCCTGTATTTAATGCAGAGAAAGTCAATCACTGATTAATTCCCTTCTTCCAGCCCATTCTGCGGTTTTTGATTATAAGTTCCTTGGGGCAGGCGTTGCCTCTTGTGAAGTGCGAGGACAGCACACAGCACCAGGGAGCTCTGGCAAGCCTATAAATGATAAAATAACAATCATGTGCAGTAGCACAGAAGCAGCTGTGATTGTCCTAATATTTGTCCTCACAGAGTAATTTTTAAATTGAAAGCACACCTGGGATAATTCAGTACCAGAAGAGGCTCGACCTGATCCTGGGATGATGACAACCTCCGAGTAACCTGAGCTACAGCATTGCCTTTAACAAAATAAGAAAAGGTAAAATGAAGAAGAGTAATGGAGTTTTGTGGGCTTTTTGCAAAATGTAAAGCAATATGGAATGGATTCAAACCTTAAATAAAATACCAGCAGCCACACAGCTTTCCCTCTTCATGAGAACAGATGTGGAAAGCCATTATTATAATTTGCAAATAATGTTACCCCCTTATGTGTGTCATTGGAGCTTTTTTATGACATGGATTCAGCTAGAGAGTTTCTTACATAACACTGTTATTCTGTTTTCACTTCAGATGTAGTTATCAGGTGATGGTTTCCCATGCAAAGGTTCTATTAATAAATAGCTATCAGTTACACCGCTATTTAGCTCTCAAACATCAGTGTTCTGAAATTGTGAAGGTATTTCCTAGGTTGGAATATTTGTCAAAATTTAAGCCCAGGAACAAACACAGATCCCTGCAGGTATGCCACACAACTTGCACAGACGACCATTATTAATACAAATCACTTCAATTAAAATTGACACGTGAGCTAATTAATAGGATGTTGATTGATAAACAAGACCTTGCTGTTTTATCCAGGCATTTGTTAATTACCTGCCCGATGTTGCAGCCGACCAGCGAGATCACACTCCTGGCTCTAAGGAATGTTGTGGGCTTTGTGTACATTCCAGTTTACCAAGGATTGGCTATACCTAGAAAATAGCAGTATTTTTTTAGCCATGCAATATGAAGTTTTGTGTCTGCCTGCATCACAGATGGGATACAGTATGCATCAGTAAGGTAAATAATACCTGCCATGTGATGCTACAGTAATTTTTCACATTATTTGCTGACCGTATGTATATTTTTTGTCTTCTCTCCTCTATTTCCCCCCCATTTCTGAGTGCACTGGCAGCCTCCACAGCGCTCTGTAGCAGCGAGCACACTGCGACACTGTTGCAGGGGTTCCCTACAGCAGAGCCTTCCCAGTGCCATTGATCAAGCCACAAGCACTAGTTAAGTAATGCAAGGTTGCTCTAATTCCCTGACTCATCTCCTGCTCCCCCTGGAAATCCTAAATGTGTTGCTGGAAACCAAACTGCAGTCCTCTGCAGCAGGATGAAGTAACTTTGATTGCTGAGTCACCACGTTGACCCACACAGCTCAAATGTATAGTTAGCAATAGTCAAAAATCTCATTGTAATCTTACCATAGTCGAGGTACTAACTGCATATTCCCTGGAAATGCATTCAGCCTGGCTTTCAGCTTGGGGCTCAGATTCCCCAAATCACTATTTGCGTAGTGTTTACAAAAACACATTTCATTTTAAGTAGCCTTGAATTATTATATTCCTGGGGTCCTTTTTTTATGCATATGTCATCTTGGGGCTAATCAGCATTCTGGTCTTGCATTTGCAAATGCTGAGAAAGTCAGATCTTAAAAAGCCATAACTCCTTGACAATTTCTGCCCGTTGATAGCTTGTACAAGCTGTTTGGGTGTAGTGAGTAATGTGGAGGAAAATTGAAGATCAAATTATTCGCAGGTGGGAATTAAATCTATTGCTTTGTAGCCGCCGACACATCTCCTTGCTGTGCGTGGTGAAATTCTCCTCGTTATGTACTGCATGCTTTTACAAACACTGCCGTCCTCCTGAGCATGATATATGTTTCTCCGATAGAAATCTGTGTTTTGCCACAGTGGCATCACTATGGAGCACTTCTGATAGTGTCAGATAGAGTCCCACTGTGTCAGCTACAAACCTTTCTTTCTGGTCTGTGACGTGAGGTGGAATGTGTTTGATGTGAGCATGACTGCAGAAGACAAATGGAAGAGTAGCAACACTCCCGTGCTACAGTTTGTTTCTAAAATTGATCTTGAGCAGTCAGCATGGAATGCATCATATCAAAGCAATTGCCATGATGCTCTTTCGTTAGGAGAAGCGATTCCTCTTGGACACAGGGCAAACAGGAGTTAAGGGGGATGCCTCTGCTGCCCCTTCAAAACTGGCTGATAGAGAAAAGTCTGCTTGCAATTCAAAGCAAATTATGAAAACAGAGTAGTGTAAATAAGATGAAGGAAGAGGGGACTCACATCAGAGAAGACACAAATGAAAGGGCATGTGACCAGTTTAAAATACGAATGAGCTTCTGTTAAAAGAGGTCTCTTCAGTGACCTTCTTTCCTTCCATGTGACCAAATTCTTCAATCAGGCACTGTAAAGGAATGCTAAAATCGTCTTTATTTTCATTTCAGACCTGGCCACATTAGTCTATACTTGATGTATTCATTTATTGCCCAAATAATCTCACTTTCTGCTGAAGTCAAAGGGTATTTTTCTTGAAACCCCTCTCCTGTATCTGCTCTGGGCTTCAGTGATGGTGCTTGCAAACTTTCAGGATCCCAAGGACCTGGGGAGGCCAGCTCCATGCCATCTCAGGCCCATCTGGGAAGGCTGCAAGTCATTGTAAAGCCATCAAACGGCTATGGAAGGAAGCTGATCTCTGTGCCCTGGGCTGAAGGGCAAACTTCTCTGAAAACAGCCAGCCCCAGCATGAGCAGAGGGTCCCTCTCTTTGGAGTTTATATTTAACCAAGACAAATGTCCTAAAAACAGGCATGGAGAGCTAACAAAGTGGGTAACTGCATCTATGCAGCTAATTTAATTTCTCAAAATCCCTGCTGAATCCCAGACCCAGACCTGGAGGCAGCATTCGTTTGGTTGCACCTGGTGCCAAATGCAGCAATATGGTAACTCCTTCTTCTCCACTCCCCACCACTTAGACTTCCAAGGATCACAGAAGAATTTCTGACGTGCTCCAACACTGAACAAAGCAATCTCTGATCTTAAGGAGAAAAAAAAAAGGGTTCAGTTTAATACAGGCAACTGGCAGAGATTCAAACTGCATCTTATTTTAGCCAAAGCTGTTCACCAATCCTGAGGAGAGATGTGAATTTTCAGCTCCAGTCAGATGCCTAATTATTCCTTTCTCCTTATCTTGCTTTTAAGATCTTGCCAAGGCTGCACCCATCTTCTGTCTCCAGGCATTTGAATACCACTCAAGAAACATCTGAACTCTGTGACGTGGGGCCTGTTTTCCCATCACCGTGTAACCTCTCAGGAACCCCTGCAGATGATCGTGTCTGACAAAGAGCACCTCGTGCTGGAATGATGCTGCCTCTTACCTGTAGAGGTACCACTCCATCCAGAAAGGATCTCTGAGGCTGTCAGCCTGCTCTCACCAGACAGGAGTGCCCCCTTTCCTACGGGGTGTTTAAGCAGAGCTACTGTGTGACAAATAACAGCATCCATTTCACTCTAGGCAGGACCCAAGATTGAATCCACAGTGTTATTGACTACACGGTGGGGGCTTCCTCAGATTGCTGAGTCTAAATGAACGGGAATGGTAAAGAGGGTAAAACATGAAGGTTGTGCAGCACAAAATTAAATTTTTCAAAAATTCCAGTTTTGTTTTCTTTCCCACCCAACTTTCTCATCTTCCATTTCCTCCCCACCCATGTTTTCTGCAAAGGTCCCTTTCAGAGACACACCACACACTTGTTTTCTTGAGAGCTTGATTTCAGTCTCACCAAAGTCTGTGTCAGTCCTGAAGAAGGATGTGAGATGATCACATCTGAGCCCCAGAGGAGGGACACTTTGGCTTCTGGCAGCGCATCAATTACAGAGTCAGAACAGATTTTTTTTAACGTGTCAGTTACAATTAGAGGAGTGACCTGAGTGATGGATAACTCTTGTGTGGCTTTCCACAGGGGCCGGGTTCACCCAGGTAAGGGTTAGCTCCACTAGGAGAGACCGATGGCATTTTGTATTGCCTGGGAGATATGCTGTACATGCCACAGGACTAGTTTCTTAACATATCATGTAAGAGGATGCTATGGGTTCCTTTATCATCTCCCACTTTTAGATCTGCTTGTACTGTATCAGTTATAAAAGTGATTATTTTTTATTACCTTTGGCTTCAAAAATGGCCACCTGCCACTTCAGAGTACAGGACATGCTGGGAAACAAATTCATTTCAGTTTCCTCTCGTTTATTAGCAGCTTTGAGCTTGGGCTTCAGGTTTGGGCAAGGAAACATTAAGCAAAATTCAGATTGGCTAATGCAGAACCAAAGTCTCTTTTTTAACCTTACGGACCTTTGTAAAACACATCAGTTCTTGTGATCCCTGGAGAGCATGTGACACCAAAGCCCCACTCTGAGGAGCTTGACTGTGTTTCTCGTGCTTTAGACAGAGCAGGCATCAGTGACATTGATACATAATTTAGTCACCACCTTGAGGGTACGTTAAATTAGCAAATTCCCTAATTTGCTAGGAATTCACATAGATGAATTGATGATTAAATAGCTGATTGAACTGAAGAACCCAAATGGAGCAGTTTGTTGCTAATTTAAATGCTCTCTATGTCTAGACCACTCTCCTTGTTACATTCTAATTGACCTAATTATTTCCAAAAACACCCTTTTAGTTATTTCTTTTGCATTTAGATTGTTCCATATGGGGGCTGGATGTGGGAGGAGGGCTGTTCTGGCATATTCCAACAGCAGAAAGTATTTTAAGCAGTTACTTTGGATAGCAGCAGCAGTGACTGCTTATTAAGCTGGAAAACTTCACGTAGACCTGGGGAGAAGATTGTGGGCTCCCTGTTTGAACTTTGCCACTGCACAGCCACAATCCACTTTTATGATGTCTGGGGAATGACCACGACTCCAAAGAGGTCTTCTCAGTGGAGTTGGAATGTTAGAACTCAGACATTCAATTGAGATGCTGCCATCTGACAAGCTACTGCTTGTCAGCCCAGCTGAGTGGGGTGACTATTGTAACCATGGGCCCGCTTTGCCTCCCGTGAAGGCAGCAGAATGGCACTTACTTGTGGTGGGGAAAGCAGGGCTGAGATAGCACATTACAGTTGCTGTCAGGAGCTGTTGTTATTGCTTGTAGGAGCAAGCACCCACAGAGTTACCACATCTCAGCCGACATGAGGGAGCTTGTTTGCTCACAGTAACCTGGGCTTCCCTCACATGATAGTAGTATCTTTAATTTATAATAGTGAGGACAACAGCTGTTGGATACAGGAAAGCTAAATGTTAAAACACATTTCTACTCCTCTAGATCCTCTGTCTTTAATGTCAGAAAGAAAAGCTAGGTGGCCTCTAAATACTCTGCATGGACAATCCACCATGGCTGCTGGGAAGCTGTTGCAGTAGTTCATCATTTGTCCTGAAAACATGCTTTATATAGTCAGGCTAAACTGAAAGTGTTTCACTTTCCAGCTCCTGATCCTCTTTTACCTTTGGCTGTTAGATGTTCACCAAAAGTTACGTACATTCATCAATGGAGCCAGAATGGCTGTAATTATGTTTAACTCTTCTAGAATGCACTGGCAGATATCAACTTGTGTGACCAAAGCAGCCTCTTGTTTCCCTCATTTAGAGAGAGAAACTGAGGCAAGGGAAAGAAAAATTACTATCCCAGGTCCTACACAAAATCAGTGATGGTGCAAGTAGGGAAATTTGGATGGCTTGGTTAAGAGATGGTCTCATCAGGCAGGAACATTTTAACCAAAGATCACACCATCTTAGCCTGTCCTTCACTGACCTCAGCTGAGTTACTTCTGGTTCACATCTGGTGGCCGAGAGAAGAGAATAAGGCTTAAGATGCACAAAAATGCATTTTGTTATCCCTGATGGCTGCTTTGGTTTTTCTCAGCCTTCTGTAGCTGGATATGTGTCAGTCAGATGTTGTGCCAGATGTTTCCCCCAAACTGTCACATAAATGAAATAGCTGGAGCAAGGTCAGAACATACCTCACTGCCAACTGTCTGCCAGTGCCTGCTGACTGTGTTTGGCAACCTATGGCTCTGCTCTTCTTCCAGTCAGCCTCAGAAGACCTGCCCATCCAAGGGACCCAGAGCGGGTAGTGATGGCCACAACAACTGCGAGGAGACAAGTACAGTGACCACCCTGGTCTAGGCTGCCCCTTCCCTCATTCCCTTTTCAGGAGTTCAGGATCTGTTGGCAGGGGCTCGTTGGTGAAGATTCATTTAGTGCCAATGCTGAAGACCTGGACAGAAGGGCAGTTGAACAACCATGGACAAGAAACAGCATAAAGCTTTTTGGTATGAATGATCCTGCTCCAAACAGCCTTTCAAGAACTTTCCTGTAAAGTTTCTTTTCCAAACCCAGAGTGCCAGGCGGGTGTTTCCTGGATCTGGGGCTTTATGGGAGGTTTTCAGCTTACAAAGCACTGGATGTTTTCTGTCGCGTCAGGCCATGAGAAATTTCTGTCGTGTACTCATTTCTCAAATTAAGTGCATAAAAAGATGGTGCAGGCAGCCAAGTCTCACACAGATCCGGCCGTGTACTGCCAAACCTTTACACGCTGCCACTGACCGATGCAACTGGCAGCCAAAAGTGGCTGCTAAATCCAGCAGCCTCCTCCGGAGGTTGGAGATGTGCAGATGCAGAACATCCCTCCTCTCCGTGTAGAATCGGCCTGAGGGTCCCCAGCCTGGCCCCCAATTTCCTGATCCTCATCCTCCCATGCTACACTGATAGCAGTGAACTGGGTCTTTCCTTTTCCTCTAGACGGTCTCACCCTTCCCACCCTTGGATCCCCCAATTCCTGTGGATTCCTTACAAAAAATTAACCCTTTTTTAGGGAATTTAGCGATGAAATCGGGCTAGCAGGAGCTCTGTCCTTCCACTGCTTTGTGCATTATTATTATTCACCACACCTTTGGATATGTCTTGGGAAGATTGTTATTTAGGGGAATCAACCATCACTTGGATCAATATCCTGCATAAACCCTCCGATTGCATCAGTGATCTCTGCCCATCACAGAGTTCACTTCCCTCTTTTGGTTCTTCAGGGAGATCTTTGGTCTTTTCCAGGTATTCTTTGTCAGTCCTCTGCTCATTTGCTATGATTGAATTGCAGATAAATCCTTGAGGTATCTGCAGATTAACTTTTTCCTCTTCTTTTTTTTTTTTTGGTTTTCACTTATAGCATGAGTTTTCACTACGATTTTCTCAAAACTTCAGAACTAAAATTCTTTTTATGTGTGCATAGTACTTTTCGCTGAACAATATTTCTGCATGCAATTAAAAACCTCTGATTCTGTACATTTTATAAATAAAGCCTCTAGACTTATATTTAGATTACAATGATCTCTTGGGCATGAACTGTCTTTCCAGTCTCTATTTATGAAGCACACAACACTACAGTAACAATACAAGCAATGTCATCTGGTTGCATTCAGACAGCAAAGATCTATCATCAGCTATATCTGGATATCCTCCTTTCATTAGCAGCATGTAAAAAAAAAACTTCCATGAAAATTTCTCACTTGAAAAAAAGAATTAGATTTCCAACAAAGAAAAATATTCTTGGGAAATTTCAGTTTTATTTGTTTTCTTGTTTTGACTGGAAAACTGGACACCTCAAACACCCCAGAAAAAGTTCAGTGCAAACAAAACATAGGAGTTTGGCATGTTAAGGTAGAAAAACATACTCTTTGGTTTCAGGCCAGAACTACCAACAACAGAGGATGTTTTTTAATTAAAAATCAAAATTTCCTCTGGCTATTCTTTTGTTTTTCAGTAAAAACTGCCGAACAACATTTTCTTGCCAACTCTAGCACAAATAACCTCTCTTCTGGTTTTGACAACTTCCTTGGGATTATGTTGCTCTATTTCAAGTTCTTCCTTGCTTTCTTTCCTCTACCTTAATGCCAGCTTTGGCACTGAAGCTTCTCTTAATGATGACATATGTTCCTCACTCATTCAGAATATGATCTAACTCTTTATATAGAGCATCTGTTTATTTATCTGTGGGACATGTGGCTAGAACATAAACTTGAATGAGCTGTGGGAAAGGCCAATTTTAAATATGAAAATAGACTAACATTGGTGTAGTTACAGACACTTGCAGCTCCCTAATTTGATTACTAGTCACAGAAAATGCTTAGCCATTCTCATGACAATTAGTATAAACATTATTCTTTCCATTGGAAAAAAATATTATCATAGCTGGACAAATAAACTGACCAAACTTGAAAATGAATGTCATTTCATTGCCTTTGAAGGCATAATTCAGTAGTGGTGCTTAATATTCTCAGCTGTCATCAGCTATGCAGTAATTAGTTTCAGTTCTAATGAATATTTATTTATATGAACAAGGTATAAGCATTGCAAATATCATATGTATTTGACCACAGTTTATGATGATGATATTGTATGATTGCATGTATGTATTCGTTATTATTACATGAATATTTCATAGATCAGTGTGAAACGTAATTACACCCCAGTATGTTTGCTTAATGTCAGTGTCAACAGTTTGATCGAGATTAGCATAAAACCAAGTGATTTTCTCAATGTGGATCCATCATCTCTGGTACCAGGAGCAAGATTTTGGGGATCATAAATAACAGTGAGGTGCTCAGGGTACTCTTCCACAGCTTGAATCGCTTGATAGAAAAGTCTTCCTCAGCTCTAAGGCAGACATAGGAGAAGAGGGAAAAATCATGTTTAGTTTTCTTCAATGTTTAACCCTAGAAAAATCAAAGATACAGAGCTATCAGAGTTATGGAGTGTGCTGCGAAGATCTACAGTCCATTTAAAGCCATTTATCCATCGTTCTTGCTCGGTTCAGGAAGAGTCCTAAATACAAACAATCTTTGTATCCTGCTGTCAGTAAGAATAAGATATTGTTTCATTGCATGCTAACACCTAAACTCTCTATTACATCAGTTGTATAAAAATTTCCCATTTGCCTGAAATGTTGGAAGTTCTCTGTAATCACAAATATCCCCTAGAAATGAAAGATCAGAGAGAAAATAAAGCACTGCTTTCTATTTTTGTCAGTGTTTACTTTGTTCCCTTGTTCACATGTCATGCACGAAACCATTTCAGTTTCCTCTGTTGAGACAGTTTCTCTTGCAGTTTCAATGTCTTTCTCACAGAGCAAGACAGAAGAGAAAACATGTTTTAAAAATAGGAAAATGTGATTGTGAAACCACAAACAAGTGTTTTGTACAGAGAAGAGGTGAAGATGGTCAGAGAGCTACTGCACAGAAATCCCTTTAAGTTTTGAATTTACAAAGTCTTACTAAAGATGAAACTCTTCACTTTTATACTCATATCAGCCTTGGTATCAGAACCTGTGTACATTTGCACGTAGGAGATGATTTCTCAGTATTATTCAGCTGCATAATTTCCCTTTTTTCTTTTGATTCCCCAGTTTGAGCATCTTTCATTTGCAGTACTGCTGACCCAAATTGCCCGTCCTTTCTGAAATACTTCTGCTGAGATCCTAAATCATGAAGATTTCACTGGATTGATCCGTCCGTCAGTGCTGCAGTGCCACAGC
Source organism: Struthidea cinerea (assembly GCA_013397865.1). Lineage (NCBI taxonomy): Eukaryota > Metazoa > Chordata > Aves > Passeriformes > Corcoracidae > Struthidea > Struthidea cinerea. Next base: position 144,161 of record VZTI01004555.1, on the reverse strand, counting down.
AGCTCTGTAGGACTCAGCTCAAGTCCATTTCTGGCTTAGTCTGTTTCGATGCTGCTCTGTGTTTTGGGGGGGGGGGGTTTGTAATGCTGATGGAAGGGCGTGCAAGATAGGAAAAAACCCTTCCCATGGACAGGCTCACAGCCAACTTATTTTTCTGATCCTCTGAACTGTGAAGCATGTGCTGACATTTTCTACTGGCTGCTCTTGACAATCTCTGAATGATGTATATGGGTTTGCTTAGGACTTGACATTTCCTTGCCCTCCCTGTGTATAAGGCAGAACCTCATGTGTCTGCAAGGGGCATATTCTCACCAACAAAACCTGGAAGTGCTGCTCCCAGTTCCATTGCCCTGAGCATTATGGACCCAGACAACACATGGATTTCATGAGAGGTGGGTTACAGAGGCATAGGAAGGGCTTCTGGGGTTTGGGGTGCAGAGAAATCCCATGGTGGGAGTCATCTGGTGGTCGGAAATCTCTTCTGAGGCTGTGAGTGGTGTGCTGCCTTGGAAGAACTGAAGGATTTTCACTGCTTTTAGGAAATGATTTTGTATGGAAAAGTTCTGGAAAAGGAGGCAGGATTTGTCTTTGCCTAAAGTCCTTCTAAGTCATGCTGGTTTATGATATTGAGATAGTTCCCAGGTGTTTGAGCTGAAGCCACCAACCAAGGTGACAGTATGCACAGTTTGTCACAACACAACGTGCATAGTGCCTGGCACAGGCTTTATGACACACTGAGTTACGGTAAGAGAGTGCCCAGACCCCGTGTCTCTGATATTTCTCTTTAAAGCCACCAGCTACCAAACCCTTGAAGGATGCTTGGCAGAGGGGTGACAAGAGCCACAGGCTTTCCCAGCACTGCTGATTTTGGGAGTCTGTAGTACTCCATGTTTCATCTCACGTGGGCTGTTTCTCTTAATGTATCAGGCTGATTTCAGCACTCTGCTACCTTGACTCTATCAGCCATTCCCATAACTGCTGCATAGCCAGCACTGTTGTAATTTCAGCTAAACCCTTGGCTCTTCTTGGTTTTAATCTTCCTATCCATTTTCCTGTTTCAAATCACAAAGGTCCATCCTCATGAAGAACAGTCCTTTTCTCTTTGTGCTACTGCTTGTTCTGCAGCTGAAGCTTTCCCTGATGCTTCCCTGGTGCTTTGTGTCTACGGCACAACACGGAGACATGCAATGCAATGTGCTCCTTCCTTATTAATATAGATTGATGTTGAAAGGAGTGCTGGATGTAAGATTTTAATCAAGAAACTGCAGCAACTTTATGAGCATTATATATCTCTCTTAATTTGGCCAGCAATGAAAATATGGTTGGCAGGAGGAAAAAAGAAAACTCCTTCTCTCTCTCTCACCAATGTACTTTCCAACATGAAAAAAAAAAGAATTTTGAATAAAGTGGCAATATGGATGCATTTGAAACTGCGAAATGTGATTCTTAATTGCTCGTGATTGTCTCTCCAACAACTGGTAGGTTAACCACGGCAGGCTGACAGCCTGCACTAACTGACAATCAATATTGTTGAAGCACAGAACCTTTGCCTGCAAGACACAAAAACATTTCATTTTCAAACACTACAGGACATCTGCTTCTGGAGAGAAAAAGTTGCTTCTTCTCGGCAATATGCACCAACTTGTAACTTATTTTTTCTCCTTGCTCGGAGGAAACAAAAGTCTTCTTTATACCATATCCTTTCCACTAATCTGGCAGCTATCCAGTGTGGGTTTAAACAGATGTTCTGGAAAAAAATATGGCATATACAAATGAGATGGAATCCAGCAATTCAGTCATGGATTATTACAGATATAAAATGTGAAGGGCTAAATTCTTCCCAGATTCACATTCTGTATAATATTTGGCACTAGATGTAAGAACAGTACACAAACAAATCATTAATACCCTCATTATAATAATGATTATATATTTAGCACAAAGACCCTAGGCTGGCTCAAAACCTACATGTTAAATACTGTACAGATGCATGTTCAGGCTGCTTGCACCAAAGACTTAGACATGTAAGTAACTTTCCTTGTGCATGTTTACATGATTAAGCCCCACATGTGATTATATGATTGGCAACAATGGGCATTTCTTACTTTCCACGCTGCAGCCTTTGAATAAATCACACAATAACGAACAATTTGATATTAAAGGGAAATAATTTGATTCTTGCTGCATCTAAGGCTACTAAGGGCTGCTAAGGGTTAAAAATTTAGTGATAGAAATTGTGTGGACACATTCTTCATAAGTATATGTTACACATGAGGCAATGAAATGGATAAATTTATCTTTTTAAGTGCTGAAATGCATCATACAGTTTCCTGATGTGAAGGGCAACCACCTAAGCCCTGAGCTCTGGTAACATTCCTGGGATGACCTGTAAAAGCATCGGGGAAGGAGAACTTGTACCACACGATGGGCCAAATGCTGGGCGGATGCTGGCAACTTTGGGAAAGGCACAGACAAAGAAATTCCTTATGGCTTTTACTGGTATTGTCAAGACAGTATGATGTCTAAGAGCAGGTGTACCCTTATGGTTCGTGGAGACCTCAGGGTTCCGATGCTTGTGGGGGAATCCTTGTCTCCCCTGTTCAGTCTGAGCTCCTGGTGGCTGGAACTGTGCCTACCATAACCTGCTTTTCTCCAAAGCTTTTATTTTTAAATTTTCCATTTCCAAGTGTTGAGCAATGAAGCCAATACTTATGGTAATAAACCAAAAAAAAACATTACCTTTTTTGAGTATTCACAAAGGACACTTGATAACTTGATAAAAAATTCTGTTTCCTATTATTGTTATTGCTGAACAAAATGAAATGAAAGATGTTGGGGTGATGCCAGGATGACGAGAGGGAGGGATTCACTTGTCCCCATTTTCCTGACTGCTTTTTCTTTTCAGTCTCTAACTTCTCATCATTTCATGAACTTCAACAAAGTTACAGGGAAATGAAAGTACAGCAAACTGTAGCTTTTCTACCCCTGTACTTTTTGAAATGAGAGCTCACTTGATGGGTTGCAATGGAAGAATAATGAAAAAATGTAAATGGGGAAAACAGAGAACTGGGCAGGTTATTTTTTTCCCCTGGAGACAGGGTGAAGCACTAAACACCAGACCTTTGTGAAATCCAAAGATATCAGTAAATCACCATCTAGGAAACATCCCAAACGCAACTGTGAAATCTGCTGCATGAGAAACACCATGAAAGAAAAGCAACCTGCACTTTTCCTTGCAGGAGTGTAACGAGTCTGTTCTTCCCTTTCCCTGCTTCTGCCTGTTGCTGTGAGAGCAATCGCAAGAGCAGCACTGCTTGACACCAGTGGCCTGTGCCAGGGGCAGATGTTCTGGCACTTTCCCAGATGTTCTGGGAAAACAGAGGTGCTGGCGGTGCCCGGGCCAGCCCACATCGCTGCACACACCCTCCCCCATACACACAACCCTCCCAGGATCCTCGAGTACTTGATGTCTCTGCAGAAATGCTGGTGAACAGCCACATGGAGATGGCTTCAGTGCACGCTGTTGGGCAATTTTAATAAATTTAGCTACAGAAGGAGCTGAATCAAACATGTGGGCTGGCTGCTGCAAACTGCCTGGTTCTGGTTACAAGCTCAAGAAATCGAGTGAAATAACATGCAAAGCTTAGCGTATCCTATCTAAGCCAGTGAGCAAGTCAGGCTTAGTGGGTTATTTGATGATATTTGATTCTCCCTCTATATGAATAACATCTGCAAATATGCTGAGTCTCTTTGGAATTGGTTTTGGTTTAAAAGAATTTGTTATTTAGAGCATTTCAATCAGTCACTCCCTGCCTTGCTGCTTTGGCTGGTCATAGTGTCACGTTTGAGCTTTCCCATCCCCTGCCTCAAGAAACATCATCCTCATAATAATCAGGCGCTTGTTATGGAAGCCTCCAAAGACAACAGGAGAGAGCACTGATGCTATAAGCCCACTGCTGGGGGTTAGAAATGAGAGTGATGCTAAAGCAGGGAAAAAAGACAAAATTAAATAAAGAAAAAGATCCAATTTCCGAAACTCCACTGGCTACATTTAGATGTCTCAGCAGCAGCCAGCTCAGTGCTAGGCTACTTCACGTGTGCATCCTGCCCCTTGTCAGTGCATCCACATGGCTGCTGTGGCAAAGCCAGTGACACTGGCAGTGTTAAGCCCGCAGCCATCCAAAGTCTCTTCCTGACCAGCGATCTTTCTAGGAAGGAGCTCAACTGAACTGTTTGTCTTTTTCACCCCAATCAAGTCAGAGGTGGGTGATGCTAGAAAAATTAGTGGCCACCACGCCTTTACTCCATCATCTCCATCACACGTCTAGAGGGCTTCCGCAACCCATGCCAGACCGACAGCAAGCTTTCTTCCCTGTCTCAGGATAATAATATAAAAAGGCAACCTGGGACAGACCGGAGGTATGTCAAGCCTAGCCTCTTCTCTCCAGAAAAGAACAGCAGTGATGTGGTGAGATGAATGTAAGAACGGGGTAAGCAATCAGTGATGCTTCCCCAGAATATTCTTCATGCTGTTGGCAGTGTGTGGCTTTATAAGCCCAAATCTGTGCACTGTGTTTAACAACTTTCGGTGAATTCATTGACCATGAAATTTTCTCATGGTCCTCCAAACCCGTGCAGTCTTGACACCCTGCAGGTGCTGTATAAAGGAGATGCACACCTTAACTACAATCCCATAGAGAATCACCTCCTTTAATTCATCCCGAACCCACAATCTTGCTGAGTTTATCTGCTGTTCCTGAGTCTTATCCTGGAAGAAAGAGGGAAGGCTTGATCTCCCCATGATGATTTTATCCTGCAGTCTCCTGCCACCCCACCCTGAGTCCCCTCTCACCGAGGATGCAAGAGCTGTCCCTCTGCAACCACCCTGCGACTATGTGGCCATGTCCATTAGGCTGGACAGCAAGTTTGGGATTGGGAATGATCTAGACACAAGCTCAAAGACAGTCTCCTGTCTGGTAAGAACTTAAGCCTCACCCAGGCAGTGTGGCTTAATTTGTCAGTGCCCACAAGGAGTGCAGGTACCCAAGTGCCAGGCATGAGAGCCAGCAGCGTGGCAGCAGATGGAGCAGACAGTACCCTGGCCTCTTGATGTGTTTAGACAGACAGCAGTGTTTTGCAACCATAATTTTTCCACAATTTGCCCAACCTTACCTCTTCTTCCTTTCCAGACTTTAAGGTAAGCAACCTTAAAAGCAGCTCCAGAAGTGGGCAGGGGCTAAAGAAGAAAGTCCCAGAAAAGGCATCTGGGCAGGGGAAGGTGGGAGGGAGGCACATGCTCGTACCCACTGTCACCAGCCTGCCTGAGAAGAGAACTAATATCATTTGTGTGGGATTTTCCTCCCCCTCCCGCAGATCAAAAGGACAGCAGCAATGCAATCTGCTGTTTGTGTAGGAAATGTGTCAGAAGAAGGAAGGAGGGGATACACATGGGAACATCTGCTCTAAGAAGCCACTCGAAAATTAACCATTTAGGTCCTGATCCAGGGGGCACCTGCCTAGAGTTAAGCCTCAATGAGACTGGGGCTGTGCATGTCCATGGCACCTTCTGCAAAGTCCTGGAGGAGGATAAGGGTGATGAGCATTTCTTCCTCAGACTGGGCTCACGTTGGCAGAGTTGAGCCCTTCCTGGTGCTGCTGGGCAGGAACATGCAGGCTCATTCTGATGGCTGTGCTGAAGATGTGGGAAGAATTGTGGCTGGCCAGAGTTCTGCATCTCCATAGCGGCACACTTGGACAAGTACAAGGTTTGCAACATGTCTTTCTCAGTCACTGGTGCCAAGAGCAGGGCACAGGGGAAGACAGGACTTTTTATCTCATTTGTCTGTCAGGCTTTAACCACCAAACTCCTCCCTTCTACTGCTCTACTTATTGTTCTCTCCCTCTTTCCGCATCAGCTGGACCTGGTAGCCCACAGAAGAACCCGTTGCAGAAAATAAAAGGTGGGAGCAGTGCATCTGTCTGTGACTATTACAAGTGCCCTGATCGCTCACGGCCGCCCCTTGTGACCTTTGCACAAAAACTTGTCACTGGAATAGAGTATTTGCCGACCTGGCCTTGTAACACCGCCACACATAAAGATAAGTACAGTGGAGAAACAGAAAAGTAAAGAAAAAGGAAAAGGTCGAATACTTTCTTCCTTCTGCGTATATAATTAAGAATCTCAGATTGTCCCAGTGCAACAGAGTTGAGCACAGAAGGGAAAAAACAGCCCCGTGTTGTTCTAGGCCAGGCGCCAGAACAACTTGTGTGAGTTTGTGCTGGCAGCTGTGTCCTCCGGCCGAGGGTCCGTGCTCAGCCGCCGCACAGAGCCAACACCACCAACCCTTCATCCCAGGTCACTGAGTCACCTTCCTGCCAGCCCCCTACCACCCCAAACCTCCCAGGCACTTCGGCAGAGGTTGCTTTTTTTTGTTTGTTTGTTCATTTGTTTGGTGCGTCCTGTAAGACATGTCCCATGATTGTCATTTACTAGCTGGGGTGGCAGACGAAAGACTGCCACCTCTGTGAAAACATCAACCTTAACCCGGTTTTGGACGCAGTCCATCAAATCCTTTACCCAGAGAAATACTTTTACACAAGTATTTAAGTCAACAGGAATCCTTGCATGAGTAAAGGATTGCGGGATTTAGTCTTTATGCATCTTATTTTTCCAGTAAATAAAGTGTACTTTTTTCACCATTTTTATCCTTTCACTGTTCCTTGCTGTTTGCCTATTTCCCCAGAGTTCCCTATGATTCCAATCATCATTTACCTTGCAATTCCTTTCTTTCCCATCTCTGTTCTACATAAACTTCGCTACTTTTGCCCACCTTACCTGTATCCATGAATCAAATGGGCAATCTGATCTCCAAGTTAGGAGAGAGAGATTGTTTGGATTTCAGCTTCTGCATCAGAGCCTATCTTCTCAGTATTGACTCCACATCAAATGCAGTGCTGGAAGAGCTGGGGGAATTCAGGTAACTCCCAATAACCAAACAAAAAAAAATTCCTCTTTAACTAAATCTTTGTTAGAACTGATCTTAAAAGGACCTCTGCTTTCCTTTTCTATCCCTGCCTTCTTAAGAGTCTGGTCTAAATGCATGCCGTCACAAATCCTCTCCCATATTCATCCCTAAGATGCAGCAGAGAGCCTGAGAGTACCCCAGTTACAAAGGTGTAGTTTGAACGTTGCCTGGGACTAGAGCTGGAGGCTATCTCTGCTTCTCTCGGCTGAAAATAAGTACTTAGCCTTTTGGACTACGGAATTAAAGGGATGCATGAGCAGCAGCACATCACACCATGTACACTGCTGGCTACAAAAACCTCGGGTCCTACAGTCACGCCAGCCCAATGGACCCTCTAGGCACATCATCAAGTCTGGGTCATGAAGGTCAGACAACAAAGGGAGATGTAAAAACCACAGGGTTTTGGCCCACTGCTACTTCTTCTGCAACTCTCCCAGTCCATTTAGTTTTACTTTTAGCTTGGCCCCTTCTTCTGCAAAGGAGCATTTCATCCTTGTGCCAGCTCCTACAAAACCCCTTTGTCTACCAAACTCTCACCAGCACCATTTCCACGACAGTGCTCCATTCATCCCATTCTGCTGTGACCGGGTGACATCCTACCAGTGACACCTGCAGGTTCCCAGCAGGTGATCACCATTCCAGGTTGTTCCTTTCACTTATTAACTGTTATGGGCTGGCCTCCACGTTAAGTGTGGTGCTGAGTGTCTTTTGCTCTTTAGCAAGTGTCACCAGGTTCACCAGATGAGACTGGCAAAAGCATCTGGAGCACATCTTAGTGAGCCGGTATTTTTTCCCAAGGCTTTGTACATTTTCTGACATCTCTACCATCCCACTTTATTTCTGAGAGCAAACCACTGAAATCCTTCTCCTCCCTGGGTGCAGGTGGAGCTCAGGCTGGTGGCTGTGTTGCAAGAGGAACTTGGTAATGTGATACCCTGGATCTCAGACTGCAGCCTGAACTTCCTGATGCAGTGAAGTCTGTTGCTTTGTTGCGAAGCCGTGATGCAGGGGCAAAGTGTTGAGGACACAAGTACGGGCTCTGAAATCAAAACTCTTCCACAGGCAGCTAAATTCAAAACCTACTCAGGTTTCAGGGAGTCCGTTCCCCCTCACTGCACCTTCACCTCGGTACTAAGTGCTCGTCTTCCCACAGACCCAGTCGGGTGACCAGCTTCAGGTCTCCAACTCTGCAGCCACATTCTGAAGCTTAATGTTATTCACATCTTTCAGTGATTCATTAAAACAGGACTTACACTGAAAGTCTAATTAAGACTGAAGTCCCACATTCATTTCCAGAGCAGTAAAAGGCAAGTTATGTAAACTCACAGCAAGTAATTCTCCTTTTACCAGAAGAGCAACATAAAAGCATAAAATACAACCATAGGCAAAACAGTGAAAGAGGGGAGCAAAGGTTCTGGCAGACAGTACGTAAGAGAAGGAAGTCTAGAAAGACATTTTTATTTGCATTTCTTACATTACATTCTCTGGACTTCCCCTCCACCTGAATACATCAGAGGGAAGTAGAGAAACCTGTGTGATGGCTACTGTACAACCCTCAGACAAAAGCAGCTCATTTTGACTAGAAAAATGGTCTGTCTTGCTCTCCTGATCCCTAGCCTCCCATTTCTCTCTCCATACCTGCGGCTGGGCTGCTCTCAGAGGCATGGGTTTGGAATTCAGGCTCCCAAAGGAGTCAAGTAGAGACAGCACACCAAGCCCAGCTTCTCTCCGCACAGAGCTCCCTGACTCATCCCAAAATCCTTCCTATCCAGTGTCACCAAAATCTTCATCCCAGCTCCTCTGACTAGATTGTGAGCAACATCAAGGCAAGCCTGAGGCATGGCAAAGAGCAAGACATGTCCATGCTGAAGGGGCCAATAAAACAGCACAAAAAGGATACGAGGGTGAGGGAAGCAGAAAACATCCTAGGAGGATAAGGAATAGGGTTAGAAGATTACGCCAGTGTGAGCACTCCAAGTTACAGAGGGTTTGGAGGTGGGATCAGGGAGCTTGGTTTTGATTCAGTACCTGATAAAAGGATAAAGGAATAGTAGAGGTGATTGGTGCAGCTATGGGGACGTGTTCGGGAGGGCAGGAGTGGGTATCACCAAGGCCACCAACAGAGATTGTAGCAATGACAGTCTGAACTGTGTAACACAGGGAAGTTTTAGTATGGGCAATGGAGAAAAGTGTTATGTCTGGGATTTTCTTATTTTAACAGGCATCTGGGATACTTGTTTGTTTGTACTCAGGCTAGGTTGACTTGGAAATCCCATGGAAAAGCAAAAATTAAGAGAAGACTGATGTTATATACCACATGTGTGGGAAAAGACAGAGTCTTTTTGCCCTGAGATTGCTGATTTATCTAATGAGGAACCCAACACTCGCTCTAAGAATACATTCAGCCAACCCCACAAGTCCCAGGAGAGGAATGGATCCTGCTTAAGAGACCTTTTGCAGATAGTGGGATAAATATGCCAGATCTCTGCCTTACAAAGCTCAGGGCAGTAGTTAGAGGTAAAAATTGATTTGTCCTGGGATGAAACGTTTTCTGAGGAACTGCTGCTAAAGTTGTATCAGAACATCTCTAGTATGAAGCCCTTTATTCTAGGTTATATTTTTTGCTTAGCAAGTATTTTCATCCTGAGATTTCCCAGTCCTAATCTAGCAAAACACTTCTGCAGTATTAAGGTCTCTTCTGGGAGTTACCAAAATAAAGTGCATTGTTAACATGGTGCATTATTTGCTTACAAGTAGAGCAACGCCAATTAAATTCTCTCCTTTAATAAGAAATTAGTAACTCTACACTGGACCCTTATTGAGGATACAGCAGCTTCTGATTTAAAGACTTTTGTCTGGGTCTGATAAATTTTATGTCTGGTCCCTAAGCAGACACCAATTTTGTCTCTTACTGTCCATTGGTATTTATGGCCTTTCACTGTCCTTCTCTATATATCCTGCTACGAACTTCTATACACCTGTTATTTTGTAATGTGGGTTCTCATGTTCCTTCCCAGGCATTGATAAATGAATAAAACAAATATTAAAAAGGAAGGAACATGCTTAATTGTATTTGAATTTTTAAATTAATTTGGCAAAGAAAACCCAAGCAATGTTAAAATACAGCTGCCAGGGTGATGAACAAGGGTGAAAGAGGAAAAAAACCTCTGAAAAAAAGAGTGTGCCTTATCAATGCCATGCAAATTTCCTTCATCATTGCAAAGCAAGAAGAGTGCTCTCTTTACTGAAAAAGCAATGGATTTATAAAGGCTGAAAAGGTACCTTCATTTACCATTTCTAGAAAAACAGAACACAGCAGACTGTAAAAAAAAACCAAAAAACCCAACCAGAAGTTAAGGGTTAGGAAAGCAGAGTGAAACTATGGAAGATGAATAACTGACTGAAAGCTGCCTCCCAGATGCTGACAGGGGAGCCAAGGTACAGGTGTGATATGAAATGCCTGGCTGGCTCAGACAGGGATGTTGCAAGCTCTCACTGCAGAGTCGAATGTGACCTGTGCCAGTGGTACCTCTGCAGAGTCCTTTTTGATTTTAATGTGTGTTCCTAGATTGATGCAGCCTTATTGACAGCCACGCTATGGCAAATAGAACAATATGTAATTTATCCATGCAGCTTAGTGCCACCAGCCTCTCCATTTGGTAGGGTGATTTGACAACGGCCCTGGCTGCTCCAATATATACTCACAAATACTGCAGCACACGCAGGGTCTCGTTATCAGGGAGAAATCAGCAGGACAGCCATAAAACAAATACGACTCACATAAGCACAGCGCTGAGGAGACTGTCTGCAATATATGCTCTGATTAATGTCTGGAATGGCAGCAGTGCAAGTTAATGCTTTCTGGAGCCTTGGATGACATGCTTGAAAAGATCTTTGGGAAAGTTGTGCCCACTTTTATGACTTGACTGCAAACTGAGCAACCCCCCAAATGCTGACCTTGGATTTGACTGCAGGGTAAGTGCTGGAGGAGATTGCTAACTGGGGAAGTTCCGTGGATGCCAAGGGCAGCTCCTTGTCCTACCACCATCAGCTCTGCATCTTTTGGGGTTAAATTCCTCCCTGTTTCACAGGAGGGAGTGAAGCATTCAGTCCTTCTAATGCTTGCTGCTGTGTGCAAGGGATAAAACAGCCTTTGAAAAAGTTTGGAAGAGCCTCTGCAAATAAACCTCACTATGACCAATGCACTTAAAATAGCTTCAATCCTGCAAGTATTAGACAGTCTCAGGCCCTGACTCTCCCTCTGAAATGCAACTGGACTATCACAAAGAAGATGCCCTATAAAAAATAAAAGAACATAAAAGCACTGAAATCATGTAGAAACAAACACAAAGAGGCTTCTGCCCAATGCGGTGAGAGAGAAAACGATTAAATCACATGAAAAACCTGTTGCTACCGCTTCTGCATCTGGCCAACAAAGAGGGCTAGAGAGGCCCCACTCAGTAAATACCTACTCTTGTTGGATCAAAGGGGTAAGAATGGAAGCGAGTCCTCAGGCTTTATGGACCTGATCCAGTTGGTTTTTCTACTAATTTCTGTGGGCTTTGGCTGGCGTCCAGGCAGCAAAAACAACCAGAAGCAGGGCTAGCCTTGCCTGGCAAGTGGAAGCCCTGCCAGCACCACTGATTTTTACTCTCTCTCTGCCCTAAAGCCGGGCTTTCTGCTCAACTCTGGAAGGCTCCATAGGCAGCAAAAGGGTTGTTGGAGCCCAGGAGGGTTTTAGCCAGACCCAGGAGTGCACAAGGCGGCACAAGGATGCCCAACACGGTTGCTCCCAACAGCTTCCATCAGTCCCCACCCACATTCAGCCATCCTGATGTTTGGTGGCACAGTGGTTGTGATCTCCTCCGAGCACAGGCAGCAGTCACAAAGTTCTGTATTTGCCAAGCAGCTCTGCCTGGCTCTGCTCCCTTGAGGAAGGACTGAAAACAGAGCCTTCTCTGGGCTTGGTGGGAGGGGAGCCCTCAGCCTGAGAAGGGCTCAGGGGCCAGGGAGAGGAAAGCAGATAGTTTGCTCACCCTGTCGTGCTCTCACGAGGGCTGTCAAAAACGCAGGAGCTCTTGGAATAAAGTTTCTGGGGCAGTTCTTCCTGTTGCCTTGCTTCCAGTAATGACTTTGTGCTTGTTTACATTAGAGAGTTGTACTACCAGTATTTTATACAACCTTAGCTAAATCAGTACAACACCCGTATTGTACCCAGCGTTGCCTTGGTGTGAAGGTGAGTATAGTATTTCTGAAGCAAATACTGAAAAAGCAAGCCAGCAACATGCCAAATGGATACTTAGAGGAAATGGGAATGCTGTTATATTTTCTGACATTTCAAACTCAATAATGACCACAGACTTACTGTGAAATTGTAATTGGTTTCCTAAAAATAAGGCACCGTGAGATTGTGGACAATTACACCAATCTTACAGCACCCAAATAAGAATTAAAACCTTGGTTCTTTTTGTAATCTTATTTTTTCTCAACTTATTTATTAAAGAGAAGAGGGTAAAATGAATTATTAATTACACAAAATAAGGGATTTCTGCCAAGAAACCTAATTCATATGAGCACAAGATTCTGCCTAAACATTTCCAGTGTACAAAGACAACAAAACCCCACAACTTAGCAAATCCACAGAGTAACTTCATGGAGATTGTGCTTGCACTTTGGGGAAGAAATTGCTCCACTTTTCATAGAGCCTGTACAAGCTGTGACTGCAGGATGACACCGTCTTTAAAGGACAGAGCTCCCCAATCCTGTCTGCCATGGTGGACAAATAGATAAAGCTCTCAGCATTACTGAACAATGACAGATTTAACCTCAGGACCTTTAACTCTTTCGCTGGAGCTGGGCATCTCCACATTCTGGGCTGAAGTTTTCCAGTTCGTATCTTAAAGCTGACAGTGTTACCAAATACTGTTTTTCTGAGAAGAGCTTTGTGACAATGCAATCATTTATGCTCAAAACCACCCAAATATCCTGGCATTCACTGCAAATGGAGTTAAAATTTGAGGTTCAGGGGAGAAAAGTGGTGTTGGTGATGCAGACCCTGGCTCCTGTGACAAAGAGCCTAAATATAACATATCAGAGATCCAAATTAAATTGAATTAAATCCAAATTAAACCTGATGTTTTAATGTGCTAATGCTACCATTGTAGAAAAATGTGAAAAAAAAAGGATTAAAAAAAAAAGTTGCTATTTTGCAGATATTACAATCTAGGCAAGGCAACCTAGAGGAAGGAAAGGGAAAGGAGTTTCCCTGCTGTACTTGTTGGAGGCTAAAGCACAATCTGGAGGCTCCAACTGGCACCACGCAGGGCGTTCGCTGGGGAGCTCTGAAGTACCCCCGGTACTCCGCTACCCCTCCACTCTCCCTTACCCACCAGCACTTTCACATTCATCCCTCAAAAACCTCAACATCCACCTCGACCGGGAGCCTCAATCCACACCCCCCTGCCTCTGCCTGCCCTCCTGGCGCTGCTGCAGCCCCGAAGCTCTGGGACAACCCAGAGCAGCGACATCCCGGGCCGCTTCCAGCGGGACCGGAGCGGCTCCGAGGCTCCGGCAGCCGCAGCTTCCCAGCGGGTGTTGGCGGCGTCTGCCGGGTCCGAGCCGGGTGGGAGCCCCAGCGGGAACCCCGCGCCCCCCTCCTCGCAGGGCGCTCACTTTTGATGCGATTACAGCTAATTAAAATTTAAAATTCAAATCAACTATCGAAAAGGTCATCTTGAAAAATCCGTCGGCATTTGGTATTTATCAGCTGGCGCGCAACTACAGATAAACCCGGGGGGCGGGGGTGTGGGGG
>VZTI01004555.1:114898-125486 GCA_013397865.1 Struthidea cinerea | reverse complement strand
TTTTTCCTTTTTTTTTTTTTGCTGTGATTGGAAATAGCACTGAACAAAATCTAGTAAAATTAAGTTATTTTTCTTTCTACTAAAATTAAGTTATTTTTTTCTCCTGAAGATACTTGATATAGTATTTATTAGATTTTTTTTTTGTTTTTGAAGTGGAATTATTACTGTTAATCTATTTCAAAAGTAGTTAATTTACACTTTAAATTTTATAACAGTGGGTTTTGCATGTTGAGCAACATGTAAAGAGTTTAATGTAGAGTCAGCATTACTGAAGCTGGTAATCTTAATTTTACATTCTTGTGACACTTTTGTTTGCATTTCAGTCTTCAATTACTGTTTGTTTTTATTTTTTTTTAGAAGATCATAAAATAGGATGTGCCATAAGAACATCATTAGCGTATGGAGCAGGGAAAAGTTGAAACAAGTTTTTGTCTGATCTTAGTATAGAAATAATTCATTAAACTGATGCTATGAGCATGCTCTGTGCTGCAGTGAATATGGGGCAAAAGTTGGTTTTGTTTTTTTTTTTTTTTAAATAAGGAAAAAAAAGAGACTCTCATTCTTGACTACATCATGAACACGCTGTTCTCATAGTCTGGTATTTGTGTTCCCACTCCTCATAGCTTGAATTTCTAAAGTAAAGAAATGTTTGCACTTATTTTTGTTCTTAAGGTGACTTTTTTTTGGCTATTACTCTGTGTGTCTCTTATTTTTAAGTTGCAATAGCTCGGAGCATGTTTTCAAAATGGTTCATGGCTCTACAGAGAAGTACTAAAACATGGCACACTTAATGCTTGTCTCTTCATAAACTATTTCTCTGTGGGGCAGTTGCTGTCTCCATAGGGAACAGTCCTGCTCTGCATTTTAAACACTGGATTTGTCTTCTACTACAAACAAATACTGTGAAGTTAATGTAAAAAAAAAAAAAAACATTGATATTTTTAATTGTTTTTAATCTTGGTGCAGTTCAGATTAAATATGTATATTTAAAGACACTAATTTTTGTGGGAGAGTTTTATAGTATACAGTATGTAGAAAAGCTATTGGAATGGAATATATTTTATAAAAATGTTCTATCACTGTTTTATAGTGAACTATTTTTCCTTCAGTGTTAGTGTAATACTGTTAGTCTAGATATGACAATCGCAGGAAGAGTGATTCAGGCTACTGTTAGCGCTTAGTTTTGCGTGGAGTTCTGTTTGCAACTGTATCGGTATGTGCTGTACAATGTGACAATCGTGACTAGGATTGTTGTCTTTATAAATTTACATGAAATAAAACGTGCTAGAATTGTAAGCTTCAGCCTCCTCCTCCCCCTTTTAGCAGAAGGGGTGTGGTGTTTGGAATTTTTTTATTATGTATTAATAATGACTACTTTAATTGCAAGTATTTTATAATTTGCCGCTTTAAAAAAAAGTTATTACTATATACTTTAATAATTTCTTTCTTTTTCAGGGCCATCTGGAATTTTAAGTGTGTAAGGAGCTGCCGTGTCTCAGTCAAAGCCCTGACTGAGCATTTCCTTAGTGACCAGGCTGGACCTAACCCAGCACCACTTGTGCTTTTTGACCAGGGCTTTTGGGGCTGTCGGAAGGGGCTCAGCGCTCCCTGGTGCCCCGGGGGAGCTGTGGGCCAGCCCTGCCCCAGCGATGCTGCATGGCAGCCGCAGGCAGGGGCTGGTGGCCGGGAGACAAACCTGTGAGCGCAGGGCTGAGGTGGTGTGCGAGGACAGCCCGACACCCTTGGGCTGATCCAGCACAGTGCTGGCTAACTGGCATGAGAGGCTTCTCGTAAGAGCAGAACCTCTCCCAGCCTTGGGGAGCCGAGTTCTGACGCGCTCCTGCTAACTCCTGCCTTAATCCTTGGGCTGATTTTAGCAGGAGCTGGGATTGGGAGGAGGAAGGCACGAGCTGTCTGTGCTGGCTGCTGCTCAGGGGAGGACAACAAGCTGGTGGGGAGGTTTGCACCTGTACCATGTCCACTGCGTTCTGTGTTTCTTAAATATGTGGAAGCAAAGGCTCCTGGCAGAAGGGGACTGCCTCGGGATGGTGCTGGTTAAAGGATGGGCAGGTTATAGTTAATGCTGGTGTGGAGGCACAGCTATTGCTCCCCTCCTGCTACCACTTGCAGCTTCTTCGCGAGCATCTCAAAATAGGTGGGTATTTCTTGCCTTCAAGGATGTGTCCTTCCGTAGCGATCCTGTGTCTCCATCCCCATCTGCGGGGAGGGCTGAAAGCTGCTGAAGATCCGTGATGATATGCAATGTGGTGAAGTGTTAGAAACTATAAATATATATTTTTTTAGTTTTTTTTTTCAATTTCTACCACTGAGAGATGGGTGTCCCTGCAGCGGCTTATTTGTGGCGCTCTGTTTCCACTCTTTTCTGCTGTTGTGGAGTATGGAAGAACATTCAAAGGTGTTTTATCTCGCCCCTGCCCCCCAAAAATTTAAATAAATTTGCCCAAATCTGAGCGCGATGCTGGGGAAGGAGGAGGCAAAAGGCTTTTCTTTGAGAGAGAGGGTGCTCAGAAAGAAGCAAGCTTGAAGCTAAACCTGGGAGGTGGATGGCTTGCAAACAGGCTATAAATAACCATGAGTAGATTGAGGAGAGCAGCCCACATCTCCTCTGGCATGGGCATGCTGTGCCCATTTTCTTTGTTGATAGCAATTGCTAATGTGAATTCTGGCACTCCAAATCCCGATGCCTGTTGTTCTGATAACATAATTAAATCTTAGGAATGTGAAATATAAAAAGCTTTGAGAAGAAACCAGGCCACTAAGCGGATACTGGGAAGGGGGGTGTGCAGGCTGTGTATGTACCAAATAAGCAATGGGGTTGCTCCAGGCAGGATTCCCTACCTGCCAGCTCATGGCCACGTTGGGAGTGATCCTGCGACCTACAGGAACGGGGGTGACCCCCAGGAGTATCTGCTGTCCTAATCCCACTCTGCAAGGGCTGTCATCTTCCAGGATTACAGCACGTCACGGACTCCTTAGGTTGGCAGGGGTCAGCCTTGCCCATGCCAGCAGCTTGGGTTCCTGCCATGCTTGCAAAGCCTGGTTCTCCTTGGGATGAGTGTTGGAGAATGGTTTTATTTATTTTTAGCTTTTGTTTTGAAGTGCTAAGTGCCTTCTGGAAGTGGTCTGGCCTTGGTAGGCACAGAGGTAGCTGTGGCTATCTGGGTGCATCCAGCCATGTGTCACCAAATGCTGCTGTGCAGCTGAAGACTGCGGAAAAATGGCTTTTTCCTGGCTTGGGTGATGGGGTCTGGGTTTGGACCAAGTGCCTCCCAAGCCGGAGGAGAGTTCATGCTGAGCCATGAGAGTGTCCCTAGTGCTGTTGGAGTCTACATTGTGGGGAAGCACTGTGTGGATGGATGTTATTTATTGCTTAAATTGATTAAATTCTTGCATGAATTTAATGAGGGAAGTGTCCCCCATGAGAAGTAGTTGGGGTGGAGGGATCTTTGTGTTGTCCAGCTGGTTGGTAGTAGTCACCTTCCAGCTTCCTCTGTGCTCGAGGTCAGATCATGCCACCCTGAGCTTTGCTTGCCCACCAGTGTCTTTCTGCACCGTTGTGCTGAGCAAGGTGAACAGCAGAACATGAAGCAGCAGCTGTTTTCTGAGGGAATCAATGGCAGGTGTGACCCAGCAAAAACAGCCTATGTAGGACAAAGCTGGGCTCAAGTGAAATGGAGTCAAGCCTACGGTGCAGTTGGTGTGTGAAAATGCCTTGTCCTGGGAAGAGGAGGAGGAGGAATCATGAGCAGAGCTGCGACCGACTGCCTGGAGAGCACTTTATCTCAAATGACTTGGTATTTTGTGCCAGGGAGACCCATCTGGAAGTGCTGCAGGTGAGCAGCTTTGTGCAGCGATGTCTCCTAACAATCAGACCAAGGGATCCCAGGTTCTTATTTCTCAGAGGTGGGATGACACTGCAGGGGGATGCCAAGCACTCTCCAAGCAGGCACCCTTGGTGTACGTGCTGTAGCCCTCTGTTCTTCCTGACATGCTCTTTTCATCCCAATTAAAAAAAAAAAAAAATTGCTGTTTAACAGGAGGAGAGTGAGCAAACGCATGGGTTATTGTTACCTGTTTCCTGTTTGTTGTTCTCTCTCATACAGCTGCTCGCTTCTGTGCACAGCTGGCTCCCCTGCCCTTTCAAAATGATCTGTTGCAGAAAACTGAAGTATTTGCCAACCTGGCTCTAAACCCTCAACCACCCACCTCTCCTACATCCTTCTTAATGTTCTTGGGCCTTTGCACGTCAGCCTCCTCTGTGCCCTACCCCAGATCGAGGAGCTTGGTACAGGCAAGGATGAAGACTGATGCTCCCACCAGCAAAGCAACCTGGGCCAGGCAGTGCTGCCAGTGTTTTCCAGTGGCAAAGGCTGGGCTCTGGCATCCCAATGGGTTTTGAAAGCTTTTCCCAAGGGGGTTTTAAACAATATATATTGTAGATGTCAGGATAGAATTGCTAGGAAAGGGATGTTCTCAGTCTTAATAACACAGGAATTTGGGAAAACAAAAATTCAAATGCCAACCTTATCCACAGGTTACTTATCCCTCGGGATAACTCAGCCCACACACTAGGTACTCTCTGTTCCCCAACCTTCTTTATCTCTCTCTCTTTTCTGTGCTATCCAGGTGGTGTTACGAACCATCTGCTGCAGTGATTCAGCAGAATCCATTTAGCACTTTCCCAGAGAGGCCGGCATCTGCCAGGCAAGGGGGAGACCGTGGGGAAGCCCGGCACATCTGCCACCGTGTCTGCGAGCGAGGGCCGGGGTCAGCCCCCAGCCTCCCCGGGGCCGCCCCGCCGGGCGGAGGTTCCGTGTGAGAGCACCGCGAGCTTCGCCCTCGTCCTCGGGGCTCGTCTGGCTCGGCCCGGGTGGTTAATTATCAAATGGCTGATTTGGCTTTGGGAGGGAAGAACTTCCCTTGCTCTTTGCGATGTTCTGCGGTGTCTGGCCGGCGCTTGGCAGGCACTGGACTTCCTGGCTGGCACAAGATGGGAACGAGACGGTGCCATTTTCGTTCCCAAGGTCATGCTGAGTGTGCTTGGACTGAGAAGCACCAGAGTATAAAGCTCTCCAAGGTGGGGGCAATAAGGGGATGAATTCCCCTGTGGGGCAATAAGGCAGCTCCAGCCCAGCAGGATTTTGCAAAACAAATGCTGTGTGGGGCAGGAGCGGGGGCAGAAAGGGTGATGCCAGTTCTGCCTTGGGTATCACAAATTCCCTGGGGTAAGAATTTGCCTTGGGGTAGGTCTCTGAGTGTGAGAATCACTTGAATTTTACTCTAGGATGGGGGAAGATGATCTTTTGGATAACATGAAGAATATCATTAACAGTGCTGACTTCCCAACCTATTGGTAAGAGTCACTTGGCAGTGACTGCCAGCAAATACTGAGTCAGTAAAAAAAGTTAACTACCTGGTGACGTGTTTTCAATGCCTGTACATATTTGAGCCTCTGGCAGGAAACATAATAGATCTTGTGTTCAAAATCCATCACATCTGTGCAATAGGTTGTGGCAACGAGCACTGAAACAGGACCAGGAACATTAAATGTCTCATCTACCGGAAGGTGTCTTTAGCTCATAGACGGCCAGTGATTTGGAGGAGCAGAAGCTGCTCTCTTTCTCGCTCTGTAAATTAAATAAAAATATCTTAGTTTTAGTAGACTACGAGTAGTCACACTGGCTGGGGTTTCAACCCTTCTGATGTCTAATCAGCTGTCAGAAGAAGCTGCTTTCCTTTTAATCATTTCCTCTGAGATGTTTTTATACATGTAACAGTTTTGTTTCTGAAAATCTATTGTAAGCAAACCCTTTCACCATGTTGCTGTCAAAGGATATGCACAAAATCCTTGGCACAGGAGGGGAAAAGACCTTGTCTGGGAATTTGGTCTGCCCTGCTCCTGGTCAGGGGCAACTCACTGTTAGTTTTGCCTGAGGAATATGTGTCTAACATGTTTTTAGGAACCTCCTCGGGCAGTCTGTCCAAGGATGCTTACCTCTCCTTTAGCTTAGAAAGCCTTTTTTCTCACCCTAATATCTAGTGCAGGTGATATGCTCTGATGGTTTACCTATTTAGGTGGATGAAGAGGCAGGCTCTAGTGGCAGTGTGATGCCTGAGATGTAAAAATGGTCTGTGTGGGGGACTGACCCACTTTATAAACTAGACCTGGATGCAGTCTTGGGCAAAGCAGCCGAACAGCAGAACGAGCTTATTCTGAAGCCCCCTGGGTGTTTTATTTCACAGCCAGGAAGATCTAGGAGGCCCCAGGGCATAAGCTGCTGTCTGTAGGTGGCCAGCATGAGAAACAGGCTGTTGGGTTAGTGCCTGCACAAGTGCCTTCTGTGAAACGTGCAAGGTTAAGGCTGCATTTGTTCTTCAGGACACTCTTAGGGACTGACCCCTGCTTGGCCAGCAGTAGGCTGTGTTCTTCTGGGCCTTGTCTTAGGCTCTTGCTTAAGGTAGAATTTTGATCTCTTTTTAATGAACACAATTTAAATTTTTAGAGGTGTAGGGAGGAAACCCCAAGTGAGATTGCCTTCCCTTTCTTGTAGCCTTCAAACTGATCATCTGGTTCTGACTTCAGAAATAACCTCATTAGCCTCTTACTAATGAAAGTAATTTCTCCTGCATTAATTCAAAAGGAGGGTATTCAGATAAAGTGTGCTAGGAAAAGGGGGACAGGGACCAGGTTACACCAGGGGTTATTAACCTTGTGAGACCTGTTGGGCTGGGGTTGGACCAGTGTGGGACTGTGTAGCCTGTGGTGGTGTTGGCAAGTGAATGAGGTAGTGAACATGAGGGTCCTTCCTGCCTTTGGCCTGGTAAGGTCTAAACGCTTCAACTGGCAAGAGTGTGGTGGAGAAACTCACTGCTGGAGGGAAAAGGATCTGGGGCTGCTGGGGGAATGCAGAGAAACACCTGCTCTGTGAGACCTGGTGCTGCAGGTGCCCATATCTCTGCTCTGCTTTGGGCTGATGGAAGGGTGAAGCAGGATTAATCAGTCCTGCTCAGTCATCCCCTGGTCTGAGCAGCACTTTGTCTCCTGGTGCTTCTCCTACACCTGGCAGAAAAACTTTCAGCTCCATGCCTTTCAGGGAGTGTGAGAATTTTGCTTAAGCTCAAGTTTACCCAGGGGATGGAGTTTTGCTTTAGGCGTGGAGCAGCTCTGAGGGAGCTCTGTCGAGCCACTCAGCTGAAATCCAATCCTAGTTTCAGTGCCATGAAAGTGGAGCACTGAATTCCATTCAGCTCCATGTATCCAGAGGTGGTACAGACTTGCTATTGTCTTGTCTGGACCATTTGAAGCTGGGGAAGGAAAGGAGATGGAGTCAGTGATGCCATTCAGTGCAATAAGCCTGGGAGGGCAGTGCTTGTCCAGGAGGGACGCAGGCAGAGCTTTAGCTTTCCATGGCCTTTTGGAACTCGACCTTGCTGTTCTCAACCTTACCAAGTGTCTCGTTGCCTGGGGTGCAGCCAGCAGTGTCTGCAGGTGGTTCTCCATCCTCTCCTGCAAAGACAAGGCTTGTCCAAACAGAGAGACAAGAGAGCCAGGCTCTGCACCCACTGGATGAGCACAATTTTGGGGAGGTCACAGTCTGAGGTTGCAGACTTGAACACAAAAGGTGTGATCATTTTTGGAGTAAAGAACAGGGCTCTGACCCTAAAATTATGGCGATAGCGCTGCTGCTTCTTGTTGCTGTGTAACAGGGCTGAGATGCTCTGGCTCCCAGCAGCCCCAAATTCCAGCAGGGCAGAGAAGCTGCAATACTTCCAAAGGCTGCATTTAACTTCTCGCCATCAGCAGAATCAGAAATGCTTCTTTCCCCTAAAATTAGGCTAAAAAGTCACCCGTGACTTCCAACAAAAAAGCCACCTGTTTTATTGGGCTCAGGTTTTTTAAGCCTTGCTGCTTGTAAAACCAGAATTTAAAAGATCAGACAAGACTTTGTTCGACAGTATTTTCAGACATCAAAAGATGCCAAAACTTACTGAGCACTGCTCTGAAGTTCAGTAGGAACACAGTGACTTCCTCGTGGTGTTCATTGTGCCTCCAGTAGCATTCTGGCAAGTTCTTGCAATGCTTTATATTCACCTTCAAATCAGAAGTTCTAGCTTTTTGTTTCGTTTATTTCGAACTCAACAAAAACTGTCATCTGCTTTTGGAATATGGAAACTTAGAAGATTTATCTTGGAAATGATTTTTCAAAACATGCCTTTTTGTGTGTGTTTTTCTCTGCTTACTGGGTCTTCAGGGTATGCAACGTCGCTGTGCACAGCTGATGGAGCACAGGGGAGTGCGGGGAGGTATCAGGAATGTAACTACAAAAACCGAATTTGTCCCCCAGGATGATCTTGTGCACAGTCACAATATCTAGATCTCTTAATTCTCCTCTCAAGTTGACATATCTAAAAGCCTTGTTGCTAAAATGTCAATGCTGGGAGTTTCCCTGGGAGAGCCCGTCTCCGCATCATGACCTGGCACAAACTCCCTTAGCTTTTACAACTGTGCGGTGTTAAAGGGTTCTGTGGAAGGAAAATAGATGTAGTGAGAGCTCTTATTGCATCGCTGGCTTCTGGCACTGCAGCAAAAGCTGACTGATTCAGTCGGTTTTAAAAAATGGATTGAAGTATAATTTTTTTTTTTTAAGATTTTGTTTTTTCTTTTAAATCTGCTAAGGAAAGTATTAGATTGGCAGCCGCTCAGTTAAAAGTCTCCAGGTTTGCCATCCCCGCAGATTCTCACGTGTGGAGGTATCGAATTGCAGAAAATAGAAAGTGCCTGGGTTGCTGGCTGTATCCTGCGAGGCTCAGCCCCGGGGGGGAAGCAAACTCCAGCTCAGTGGTGCAGAATTTTGCCCACGAGAGGCTGCCGAACGGGCTCTGGTGTTGCACAACGTCCGAGCGGGCACCACGGCGTCGGTACCTGCGAGCCTCTCCCTGTTCCTTGTGTACTTTGAAACCCCGAGGGAGGGAGAGCGCGGAATGAGTAAGTCATTGGGAACAGATGTTGCACAGTAGCAGCGAAACAAATATTTTGTGTTTATGCTACTTCCATTCAAGGGTAATGTTAACACCGATGTGTCTGTGTTAACTTGCCCTTTTCTCAGCAGAATCTCAGCAGACCATCGGGATTGGTTACTAATAAACGTCTGTGTGGAGCAGGGTGAGTGCTGGGCTCCTGAATATGTGCGTTTGGTTCCTAATTCTGCAAAGCGTGTTGCTTATTCCCTTGCTATGTGTCATTTCTTCCCCTGCCTGACCTGTTTGCTCTCCCCCTGCTGCCAGTGGCAGTTTGCTTTGCATAAGGAGGAAAGACACTCCCCAGAAGGACTCAGATTTTATTTTTCCCCAGCTTTTATTTCTTTTTTTCCCAATGGAGTTTCTGAGTAAGAAGCAGATACCCTGGTGGGTTTTGTTTTTCTTTTTTTTTTTTCTGAAGAGACCTGCCTATTCCTCTTGAGGCTTTTTCATGTAGATATGATGGGCTTGGGGTGCACAGCTGCCCCACCATACCCTCATTCTCAGCTTGGAAGGCTGGGAGGTGCCTGGCTCCCCAGCCCTGGAGGATATTATCCCCGTGGCAGCATCTGGCTCTTGGCAGGCTCTGTGGGCAGCCGCACTGGCAGGATTTGGAGTTCCCTTTTAGCTTTGTCGTGTGGTAATCTGTCAGTTGGCTCTTCGGTCTCCCTTGTCCTCTTGTGTGCCTTTTCCTTTTGACAAACCTCTTAATTCAGAGTTGGTCAATGAGAGTTCTGAGAATGCTCCCTGGAATTGCTATCCACAAGGCATTTCTTTTACTTTGCTGCAAAGAGGGTCTTTTGGCAAATCTTTGTTTTATTATAACAGTAGGGAGAGGGAAAAGAAGCTGATCAAGTTCCTGGTAGCTTGTGGAATCTGTTAGTGTCAGTGGACAGGATAATTTGCTCGGCTGACTGATTTTTTATAGTAACCCTAAAAGCATTGACTCCCTCCCCAGGAAGGAAGCACTGATAGTTTTAAACAGCAGGAAAAGCCTTAAAACAAACCAAGAGTAAAAGACAAAATGCGAGTTCTGCTGCTCCTCTTGAAAATGAGTGGTTTTGGGGACAGACCTCAGCTGAAGCAAATCCCACCTGTCCCT
The DNA here is from genome assembly GCA_013397865.1 of Struthidea cinerea. Taxonomy (NCBI): domain Eukaryota; kingdom Metazoa; phylum Chordata; class Aves; order Passeriformes; family Corcoracidae; genus Struthidea; species Struthidea cinerea. The sequence goes on along the minus strand of VZTI01004555.1, from coordinate 115,345 downwards.
TGGATTGTGTCACTGTGCACCGTTTAAAAACCATCCCCCAAGGATATTACTATTATTTTCTCCATGTATGAATAAGCCACTTACAAGGCATAGCTGCTATATTACAATTTCCTAAGAGGTGCTGGCATCTGGAGAGATTACATTCCACTGGCCCCTGGGATGGAAAGAATGAGTTCAAGAACAAAGAATGAAACTCTCACTTCTGTACTCAGAAACCCAATATTCACCGAAGGGTAGGGGCGAGCCAGTAACCGGACCACAACATTGCCTCTGCTTGGTGCAACCTTCCCCTTTCCTGCCAAAAATTGGGGCTGCACTGAACCATCCATAAACTTCAGCTTAATACTACACAGGCTGAACTTGTTGGGTTGGGGGGGGGGGGGGGGGGGGGGGAGAAATGTTCTTCCAGCAGCACAGAAATGCTCCTGCAGCAGCACAGAAATGCTC
>VZTI01004555.1:89855-109741 GCA_013397865.1 Struthidea cinerea | reverse complement strand
AAAAAAAAATCTCAGAACTCTGACTTTTCAAATTTACTTATTCCCATGTTTGGCTATATTGTAGAGGCCAAATGTGTATTTTCTGACTTTTCCCCAAAATTGCGTATTCATAGCCCCGCCTCAACCCCAACTTTGACATTGTACCCATGGTGATACAAATGACACTATTTCCACTATAACAACCTGGTTACATTTTCCTGGCCACAAACCTACAAAAATAATAATTGTACTTTCTTTCACCTAAATATTTTGAATGAAGGATCTGTGAAGATATCTCTGCTAAGTAGTTTAGCTGAAATTCGTGTTTATTGACTTAAATGGAAGAAGATTTGAGCCTTGGGAAGGCTGCTGCCCTTCAGATAACTTCCCCAGCACCAATTTTTTATGGGTAGTGGCCAGATATTTTCTAAGCTGACTTCTTTCCAGCCCTCTGTTTACATCTACAGGCAATAAAAGGGGATTTACCCCAGAGCTTTCTTGCCTCTGATGAGCATTTGCCCCCTGCACACCACGTCTTCTCAGAGAAGGGAGCAAAGCAGCACTGATTTATCTGAGGATGCAGGTTACAGGAACAGCTGTTTTTGATAAATGGAGTTTATGCACGTGAATAGGAGATAGCTGGGAGCTGCCAACTAATCTGCTGTAAGTTTACGCTATACATTGTTACAGCGAAGGATTTGGGTGGTAATGCTTATTTTTAAATTGCATTTTCATTAGGATTATCTGCTAGTTATTTCATCCCTGTTGGTAGTGGCTGGGCTGAGAGGGAGGTACAAGGGCATCCTCTGCCTTGCCTGGTCCAGCCTGTGTCACTCTCCCAGCAGGGGCAAACTCAGCGCCTCTGCCTGACCTCTGCAGAGCACAGATACAGAAGCCCTCATCCAAAGGCAGGAAATTTTCCAGGAACCCTGCAGATGCTTGGGAGGACAAAGTGAAGTTGGGGATGAAGGAGGAAACGTCTTGCAAATATGTCCCAGCACCACAGAATCATCAAGGTTGGAAAAGACCTCCAAGGTCTTTGAGTCCAGCCTTTGACCCAACACCACCTTGTCAACTAAACCATGGCACTGAGTGCCACATCCAGGCATTTCAGGGATGGTGACTTCACCACCTCCCTGGCCAGCCCATTCCAATGCTTAACCACCCTTTCAGTGAAAAACTTCTTCCTGATGTCCAACCTGAACCTCCCCTAGTGCAGCTTGAGGCCAATTCCTCTCATCCCGTCACTGGTTCCCTGTGAGAAAAGGCTGACCGTCACCTGGATCCTTTCAGAAAGTTTTAGAGAGTGATAAGGTCTCCCCTGAGCCTCTTTTTGTCCAAGCTAAACACCCCCAGCTCTCTCAGCAGCTCCTCATACAACTTACTCTCATACTAGCATCTCCCTCCCTAGAGATGCTGCTGAGGCAAGCCAGAATAACTACTGCTTTGTTTCAAAATAATAGAGGATTGATTTGGCATTTTCTTCTGAAAAGCTGCTTGCAATGCTAGCAACTACCCAGGCAAAACAGAGGAGAAAGGTACAACTTCCCAAGCCCTGGGTGTTCTCCCCCTGCCTGTGACTGACAGCTCCACTCTGCCTGTCATCTGCAAACGAGCTGAATTCCTCACCATAACAACAGTTGGAAGAATCTGTTTTTCTAGCCTAGAAATAGGGGTTTGGCCTTGGCCTTTTTGGGTAATCTGTTTGGAATTTGGTGGTGGTGGTGATGATCAACAGTTGTTTAAAGCTGCTGGCAGCCCGCTGGCCTTCACGCATCGACTCGGTGGTCTTGGGCTCTTTCCAGCTCCGTGCATTAAACATTGCTTTCCCATGATGCAAGGAAAAGGGTGCAGTCGATGCTAAAAGGCAGAAAATTTAAATCTGATGAAAGGAAATGCTTTTCCACACAATTAGCCTTTGGGATTTGTTACCACATGGAGCTGCTTAGGCCAAACATTTCACATGTCTTTGGGGGGAGGAAAGGGTGTCTGGGGATTTATATGGAAAGCAGATTTTCCAAGGAAAAAGGTTCAAATTTGAATGAGGGGTCTGAAGTTCAGAGCAGGGGTTTTAGCTTCAGTTTGAGTGATTAAGATGCTCTCTGGACTGCAGCAAAGTCTTGAATTGCAAACTGCAGTCCCAAGTGAGCATCACGACTACTGGTTACACTGCTAACCTGCTTTTAAAATTGGTTTTCCTACCACCAGTTCACCCAGCAGCATAAACTTCCCCACCAGAGGAGTTTCAGCAGTGGTACCGTTTGTCACCTTCCTCCTTGGGGCCATACTATGATGCACTGGGCTTGATGATTTTTTGTGTGGGCAGCAAAGGCATTAGTGGCTTTCCTCATCACTCCAGCTGATGGGTGACTTTGTGCTGTGGGAGAGGTCAAAATGTGCCTTCCCTTCAGACAGGAGCAAAGCACAGGAAGTTTTGTGTATGAAATAAGCTCTGCTGGATGTACTGGCAAGGCTGAAGGCTGGAGCAAGCCTTTTTCCTGGGAAAGGTTTCTCCTGGCTGCAGCCTCGCAGGTGCTGGGCCCCTGAAGAGCCACCTGAGCTGGAGTTTTAGTATAGTTATGATGGACACAGCCTCCTGTAGTCACGTCGTGTTGAAATTAATTTGCTTTTTTATGGTAGGTTTTTCTTTCACTTTTGTTTTGAGAATGCCTGGACCATTTTTAAAAACAAAAAAATTCCCCCCCGGGTTTTCCAGCTCCCCCTGAAGTAGCAAGCCCTTCATTTAAAATCCATTTTTATTATTAGTCTGAATCTCACTGGACAGTCTCAATTTGCATCCAGGTGTTTCGTTAGACTGGATTTGTTCCCATGTGCTACAACGAGTTTCATCCTGCAAAATGAGGCAGTATGCAGAAAAGGGGGGGGTTAGAGGAAGTCTATCAAACCAGAAAAATAAAACCACGGCAGAGCAAGAGATATTGCCATTATAAACAAGTGTTTGGTACAAACACAAACCCCTGCAGAAGTTCTCTTGTTCCAGTGGGAGGAGGCTGAAATTCAGAATATTTACCAAGCCTTGGGAGCACCTGCCTGTTGGGAGATGGGTGCTGTGGTGGGGTGGGTGCATCTGCACAGTGCTAGAGAAATGCAAAACAACCCCAAATTTACTCATTTCCTTCCTTGTTGTCTACGATTAAAGGAGATGAGGATTTAGAAGTGTCCTTTAATTTGCCCCTTATTCACTGTCAAGATCACAGAATCACAGAATGGTTTGGGTTGGAAGGGACCTTAAAGATCATCCAGTTCCAACCCTGCTGCCATGGGCAGGGACACCTTCCACTAGACCAGATTGCTCAGGGCTCCATCCAGCCTGGCCTTGAACTCTTCCAGGGATGGGGCATCCCAGCTTCTCTGGGCAACCTGTGCCAGGGCCTCACTGCTCTCACAGTCAAGATTTTCTTCCTAATATCTAATCTATACCTGCCCTCTTTCAGTCTAAAGCCATTCCCCCTTGTCCAGTCACTACTTGCCCATGGAAAAAGCCCCTCTACAACTCCCCTGTAGGCTCCTTTAGGTGCTGGAGCATCTCCCTGGAGCCTTATGTCCCACATAATGTATCACAAATAGGTGACTGAAAAAACCCCAGCAAACAACTATTGGCCTTATCGAAGCCCCTGCCTGCCTCCATGCTGATTTTAAATGTATACTGAGCAGTAATAGCACTGCAAAAGCAGGGTAAGTAGTTTTTGTCACTACTTTGACACTTGCATTACACTTTTGTCCGTGTGAACATTTTCTTCTTATCTTTTTAAGCCTTGAAACACCGCCTAAGCCTTGGCTAAGCCTTGAAATACTTTCTGAGCCTCGAAGCCGTGCGGATTGAGAAGGGAGAGAGGCGGTTCGTCTCTCACTGCTGACCCAAGAGCATCCTCTAGTGTGTACGTAAGGTAATACTCACACCTTGCCTCACCAAAAACTGCACTGTCAGAGCAAAGGAGCAAAAAAGCAGCACGAAGTTCGTGGTAAAAGGCAGCACAGGGGAGGGAGTGCGAACGCAGGCAGTGGGTGCTTGTTCCCACTCAAGGCTGGCTTCAGGAGGAGTTGACAGCACAGAAACCCCCATGGGCTGAGCCTGTGAGGTGGTTGGGTAGCTCTCATCTACTAATCCTGAGTGAAACTAAGCACCAACCATTTCATCATGTTAAATGCACCTATGTGGCCAGGTATATGAAAAATGAAAGACTTGCTGTAGACAAGAATCTTAAAATAATTTAAAATGCATATTATGCACTTATAGATTACAGTAGTGTGTGTAAGGGGCATGTTTTGAGTATAAATGTACTTTGCTAAAAAAAGGTAAATAAAACCTACTTTTTTTTTAACCTCCACTTTTGAGGCTGTGGAGTTGTTTTGTTTTTCTGTGAAAACCTACTTTATATTTTCGGCAACAGTAAGCAACTTTTGTGCACTGAGCAACCAAAACCACATTTTAATTTTCACTGCACTGTAAAAAATGTGCCTCCACTGAGAGCAGGAGGACTGAGATCCATCAGCTGCCACAGCCTTGACAGTGGTGCGTCCAATCCTAGGATGTAAGGGGATGTATTTCCAGTAGATAGAAGGTGGGATAAATAATAAAGGGTGCGACTAAAGATTTTAAAATAGTCATTACATGGCTATTATGTGTATTTATGCTACTATGGTACTCTATGACACAGATCTAGTCCCCCTGTCCCTTATTTTTTGTTCTGTAAAATGGAAAAAACAAGTTTAATTTCACTGCCTCAGGAAGGGATAAAACTGACTGTGCATCTAAAAGATGATGGGGAGCTGTAGCAGTATTAGAGGTGGGTGGACACATGGCCAATGACAGCGTGTTACATTCCAAAGTCTGGACAGGAGAAATGATGCCACGCTTTCCTTCCCCGCCTCAGAATATGCACCTCAGAATCACAGAACCATAGATTGGTTTGGGTTGGAAGGGACCTTAAAGATCATCCAGTTCCAAACCCGTTGCCATGGGCAGGGACACCTTCCACCAGACCACATTGCTCAAAGCCCCGTCCTGACTGGCTTTGAACACTCCCAGGGATGGGGCATCAACAACCTTTCCAAGCAACCTGTGCCAGTGTCTCACCACCCTCATAGTAAAGAATTTCTTCCTGATATCTTATCTAAATCTACCTTTCCTTCAGTTTAAAACCACTACCCCTTGTGTCCCTATGCTCCCTGATAAAGAGTCCCTCCTCATCTTTCCTCTCCTCAAGTACTGGAACCATCCTGTTACCAGAGTGGTTGGGGTTTTTTTGGTTGTTGCTGTTGTTTGCTAAAAGCCTGCAGTGAAACACTGCTGAAACCTTCTGCAGGAAGGAAGGCAGCACACGTGCTCTGACCTGGAGAAGCTCACGTACCAGGAAAGTAACACACTCCATCTGTGCACAAATGTGGAAGAGGTAGAGAGGAAACGTGAGATCAGGACAGCCACAGGTTGGAGTAATCTCACCTTGGTGGGATGAAAGGCTTTGAAAGAAGCTTTGAAGGGATAAGTACTTATCCAACATGGGAGCAAACAGAAAATGAGATAACATCCAACAGAGCTTACTCAAAGTCCACCATGCCAGCCTAACCTGTTAGCTTCCTTTGCTAAGAGAACCGATCTTCCAGATAAGATCTATTGCATCCATACACTACTTGCCTGGTCTCTCAGAGCAATTGATAAAGTGCCATTTGGGAAATTATGCACTCAGATCGGAAGTGATAGAAATGTCATGGTGAGGTAAGGAACTGGCCCGGGCAATGTGAGTAGCAGGGAAGGCCTTGGGGGAAGCTGCTGGAGATGTTGCACAAGGAGGAGACTGGAAAATCGTTGCCAGTACAGAGGAGATGTAGGTGCCCAGTAGGGCACAGATGGAAAAAGCAGGAGAAAGGGAGGAAATTCAGTTGCTGTGAGCATGAGCTCATGGAGTAATAGCAGAGTTTCTGCCATGAAACTGGTACTCAAGACTTGGGAATGACTGGGAAGGAGAACACATCAGTGCCTCCACTGAGAGCAGGAGGACTGAGAGCCACCAGCTGCCATGGCCTTGACAGTGGTGTGCCCACTCCTAGGATGTAAGGGGGGGGATGGATTTCCAGCAGAGAGAATATGGGATAAAGGCCACAGTACAGAGGCTGGTGAGACTTCAGCTGGGATATTCTCCTCAGCCTGGTCCTCTGTGTGAGGTACTGGGCATATCTACTAGACAAGGCAAGTGGCTTTGGGGAGAACATGCACAGCTTTTTATAGGTAAATATTGACACCGGACTAGATGATCATTGCAGATCCCTTCCAGCTGGAACTATCCTATTCTATTCTAACACCTTTAAGAGAACTGCTGGGCATACCCCAAAATTTTGAGCTTACTTCTTTTGCTGACTTGCGATTTAATCAGTTCATACAGCTAAACACAAGATAAACAAGTTCAAGCAACAAAGATCTTGAAAATCAAACCAGAAATGTTAACGCCACCAAGGCCCCTCGGGATTTTGCCTGTTCAAGGTGATGAACTGCAGGTTGATGAGTTTTGTTGACTGATGACCTTCCCTTCTGCAGCTGGGGTGGTTCTGTGCCTTGGGAATGTGTGTGTGGATATTTGCCCATGGACTTGCTGGGCTGATTGCTCACTTCCTGCCCTGCCTTGCTCCTGTGTCCTCTGAGTAACCTACTGCAATCCCACCTTGAGAGCACACCAGCAACATTCAGTTTATGCTGGCAGTGGCTTCAGAGGCATGGTATGGTCAGTAGAAGCATTGCAACAGATAGCATGAATCGACACAGGTGGGGCCAAATGAAGTGTCATTTGGTCAATAAAAACCCTCTTAAAATTACTTGATCTAGATTGTAGAGCTGCTGCATAGCAGTGGTAAGGGGAGGCGTTGCCAAAATTATTCATCCAACCTTACGCAAAATCTTGCAACCCCCTGCCCTGTTCCATCATGCCCTGCTGAAGAGAGCAGCAGCCTAGCTCCTGATCAGAATGAGCATTGAATTGGGTGCTGAGGAATGCTGTGTATTCTTCCACTCTCTGTTTTAACTGGCAATGCCACCTGCAGCACTGACTGCCAGAGATATCCTCCCTAGATACTGAGTGATGCTGCCCCTGGTGCCTTCTTGGTATCTCTCTGCCTTCTCTTCTGTCTTTCTAACCAGGTTTTCACTCATTCACCCAGCCTATACTATTTGTCCCATGCCTGCTGCAGGAAAATGGGCTCTGGAGTCACTTCTGTGTTGTTTTTTGGCTCTTGGCTTCTGTCATTTTTGTGGAAATCCATCCTACCTTCCCAACATCCAGTCCGGTTCCCCAAGCCCAGCCTTCTAGATATGCTGTCTCCCTTCAAGTTCAGAAGATGCTTTTCTCCAGCAAAAGAGACAAGATTGATTTGTAAAGTCTACGGTTCTGATTAATGCAGGCAATTGCTTAATCTCTTTTAAGTCTCCCCCCTACTGTAGAAGGCTTAGCAGTTGCAAGATCCTTTGTATTCAGCTGATGGACTTGCTGAGCACACCAGTTATGGTGGGAAGCCCTCCAGAGCCACACTGCCCCACACATGACTCAACTCAGGTGAATCACTAAAGCTCAGTGCCAAGAAATCACAGTAATTGCACGGAGGCCTGAAGAAAATCTCTGAGCAAGCTGATCTGTAACAGCTTCCAAATGCACTCAGACCTTCCAAATACAATGTCCTAAATCCCCTCTGCCTCTGCCAGGATCAGGGAGCCCGCTGTGCCCTGGTAAAGGAAGGCAGAACACGATCACATGTGCCTTATATCTCTTTGGTGCGATTTATATTGCAAATGATAAAAATGATGGTGAGTTTAAGGAGAGGCTGGGCAGATCCACAAAAGGCTGTTTAGAAAAGGGAAACCACACACACCTCAGGAAGGCTCTGGCAGCCAGGCTATACCCAGGGCAAGTAGGTATTTTTTCATTTTCCTCCGGGAATTCACTTTGGCTGTGGCCAGGGAGGCACAGGACACAGCCATTAGTAGGAAAGCTATCACTTCCCAGAGAATCTGTGAGGTCCCGGGTCTCATCACACACAGGTTCTGCCTGTGCATGGCTGCCCTCAGTGGAAACAGGTCCCCAGGCTTTTGTAGTCTGGACCTTCCTGCTTCACATCAAGAGCAAAGCAAAAGTGCTGCCTGAAATGCAGTTGGCAGTGCTAATTCTGGGTCAAGAAATTTAAGTTTCTCTTCAAATAGCAAAGGCTGCAGTTTAAGCCTTTCCCTGAGCACAGAGTGATGTGTCCCTGCCAGACAAGGGCATAGCATGTGAAAGCTTTCCTTGCTGAAGTCATCAGGAATCTACCCCTTCACACAAATGAGGGGCTTTTCTGGCCATCCCCCACCTTCTCATTGCAAAGAAACAGAGAGATGTGGTCCCACACAGCAGTCTCCAGTCAGCAAACCCTCCCATTGGGAGCAGTGAGTTTATGAATTTTCATGATATCCATTAGTAGTAAGCAGAAGTTGCCTTGAGACAGATTTTTTGTTAATTAAATTTCTGAACACGCGCTTTTGTTTCTAACTGGTGAATGAATTTGGTGTTCAAAGTCTTTCTCACATGCCCAGGCTTTTGTCTTTTTCTCTTCCAGGTTAATGGCTTTGTAATTCTTCATGGATACCAAAATAATTACCAAAAGGCAAGAGCAATAATTACACAGAGCTGAATAAATGGACATGGTCACAACGTCTGCTAACATAAAGAGATTTTGAGGGATCTCTTCCTACCAGATGAGGATGTTCAAAGATTTTCCTGCCCTTCTTCCTCCTCAGAAGAGGAATTTGGAGTGTATGTTCTCAGGGATGTGAAATTGTGCTGAGGAATGCTGCATCTTCAGGTTTACTTCTCAGCTTTTTAATTTTACGCTGTCTAAGAAAAGCATTCAGAGCACAGATGAAACACTCAGCTGTGCTAAATACTCCCAGCACGACTGCTTTGGTGACTGAAAACCAGAATCCCAAGTGCTGAGCCTCTTGCACTCCAGTGGGTCCGGGAAGATGGATGGTAGGGGGCTGGGAGGTTTCCACGAGCAAATGCAGGGGAGGACATGACTCAAATCCAGCCAGCGAGTGATTTCCTGAGCCAAGAGGGTTGGAGTGGTATCTGGGGGCTCTACATGGGCACAAAAGCAGGGCAGTTCAGATCAACTTGTTTCTCTGTCCGACCAGCTCTTGTCTCTTCTGCCACAGCCCAGAGAGAGGCCCCAGGGCTGAGCTCCTGTCCTGCGCCACTCTGGATTTCCTAAACCCAGAGGGAGCAGCTGCAGCCCCATTACACAATGATATTTTTTCATAGCCAGTAGCAGAGAAGGCAGTGGTACAAAACCAGCTTCAGCTGGCACTCCTACAAACCAAGACATTCCCATTTTTTTAACAGGACTCAGTTTTACACAAACCACACACCTTAGAAGAAGCAGCTGCGATCCTGGCTGCAGTATCCAGACCCGGTTACATTCAGTTTCTCACCAAGTCTTTACTGAGGTCTGTATTTCACTCAAGACTTGCCAGTTTGTCAGCTCTTAATTCACCTACCTTAATGCTAGTATTTACTGCGATAATTTATGGGAATATTGCAAACACTAAAGCAGTCTACAAAAGGCAACTATCTTACATCTATTTAGAAGCTGTTGTCAACCAGGCCAATAATTGAGAGAAAAGAGAAAACCAACTTTCTTTCTCAAGACTTTTTCCCCTGTAAATTGTGTTGATCCCTATTATTTCCACTGACATTCTTTATTGCTGACTTCTATACTAATACTTCATTACTTTGCCCAGAATGGCTGGCTGGATGGCTTAGAATTACTTACATTGCCCTAGTGATTTTTTAATGATTTACCCAAAACGTAGCATTCCACCAGTCCTCTAAAACAATTGCAGTCCTCCAAGATGAAGTGGGAGTGAGTTGAAGATCCCTTGAGCCAATTCGTTTCAGTTGTGAAGATGATAGTTGTCTGGACCTGTTAAGGTAATAATGTTTATCTCTAGTAATGCTGTTTAACAGCTTCCTTGGTTACTAATGGGATGGAAAGTGCATTGTCCTCATGACATTTGTGCATGATTCTTCTTGTTTCCAAATTCAGAACAAAAATATTTATTGAACACCTCAGTCCTTTTCACATCATCATCAACAATTTTACCATTTCCACCACGTGATTCAAGTGTTTTTGAAGAGAGCATCATCTTAAATGTAAACTAGAGCCAAATGCCAGCTTATTGCCCTGTTCTATTTAATGCACTTGTGACTGATTTAGGACCTGATTGTTCAAGACTGCAGCAATACGAAAATCCCACTGAAATCCTGGAGGATCTTCAGGGGTAAACTCAACCTCCCAGATGCTATTGGCTGCCAAAATTACTTAAAAGATTAAAATGGGCAATGACTGACACAGCGTACCAATCAGCCTTATTGATTTTGTTAAAGCTAAAAATGGCTACAATTCAAGTCTTAAATTAGCCTGAAAGGCAGCACGGTACTCTTCTTAAGCCAACGGCATTCTTAAATTTATTTTCCAACAGCAGGCAACTTTTATAAATTGTTTTTAAAAGCTGGTTTCTATACACCATCCTCTCTAAGTGTTTCTAATGTTAAAAAATTAACCAGCTGTAGCTCAGAGGGGGAAGAAAATTGCTTAGCAGTAATAGCACAGCACAGAAACAGCACAGAGCTACAAAAGTGCAGTGTAAGAAGTGCCCGATGGCCAGTGACATCATCACTGCCACTGCTGACATCTGTGGTCTGTGACCTAACCTGTGACTAGGGCTGTGAAGGGACTGAAATACCTTCACGTGGGTTATGTTACATCAGGTAGACTTCTCTCTTCCAGGGCACTCCTGGGCTCAAGCTCCCTGCTGCTGTGAGCGCTCCCCACCAGCGCAAAACCTCTCCTGCTATTCCCTGTGCAAAGGGATAAGCAGCCACTAGGACAGGTACAGTCCCTCTGGTCCTCCAACTCCATCCCCCTTTTCTGCAAGGAAATATAAAATGTTTGGGGGGCGTTGGTTGGGGTGTGAGTATTTTGGGGTTTTTGTTTTTTTGGTTGAATGGTTGGTTGGTTTGGAGGGTTGTTTTTTTACTTAAAGCAGGAAATGCCATCTCTTTGAAAGGTCGTGCCCATTTCTGTTTGCAAAGGCAGACCTGTAGGGGCAAGGCAGTCTAAACCATACCTCTCCATGATCTTTTATCCTGCAGGGTGGAACAAAGTAACCTGGCAAATTATTGGCCAACACTCTAGGCAGAGTTCAAAATGCTTTCAAGTATTAACTGGAAGTTTCGAAAGTCCTTTTGTGCCACCAGTACAGTACTGTATTGCTTATTTTCCTCCCCTGAAAGACTTGCAAAAGACATTTGCATAGGGTTTGCTGAGCTCACTGTGAGAGGGCACAGTGAGCTCTCCGTAGAGTGTGTTAACCTCAGCTCCTCTCCTTGTCCAGACATGTCCCCAGCAATCAGCTTATGGCTCAACAACAGATCACAGGACCAGTCGAATTACACACTGAAGGATTTCCTTTTTATCTTCTCCTTGTGCTAATAAGACAACTTGTTATAAATGTGATCATTTTTCTGCTCAGCTATTACCAGTCCAACCAAGAAAGAAATTACAGACCATGTCATCAACCTTAACTATTTTCTCCAATTCTCTCCCCTCCTCACTTTATTTTCTTCTCAGATAAATTCCTCTAAGACATTATCTCTGGTTTACCTTGGGTCTTAAAGGGATCTGATTTACAGCATTGCCAGGTATACACCAGCTTCTGTTGAATGATTATTTGTATTAGAGGGGTGCTGAAAAGCTCAATGCATAGTACAAAAAAAGCATTTAAGACAGTCCCTGATTCAAAATGGTTGCAACCTGCTTGGGAACCAAAGAGCAGAGGCAAAGCTGTAAAGTGGGACAATTCTTATGTCCCACCTGTTGTTGCTCTCTCAGTCTCATACAAGAACTACATGTACTGTCCTCAGGATTTTTCTTACTCTCCTGGCATTTTCTTTTGCACTAGAGTTTTGCTGACCATCCAGTCTCAACCACACCACTTGGAGAATCTCTTCATGGCATCTCTCTGCCATGCTGGCTCCTCTGTTCTCCACCACGTGTTTGAGCTGAGGCACATGCAGGCCCAGGTACTGAGAAGTGTCTCTTGTAGAGTGGGGAAAATAACCCTTGGGAACAAATGAGAGATTAAGATAAAATACAGCGCTAATGAACGTTTCTGCATTCAAAGTTAACTCATGGTGAGTGGGCGGAAAGCTCTAGGATGTTTCTTCAAGATCCCAAGAGAAGAAATTTGACCTGTAGCAGCTAGTGGCAAAGGCAAGATGAGGGTAGGCATGACTGAGATGGGGATGTGCTGTGTTGTGCCCACTGATGTGATGCAGACCCTATTCTGCATGTCCCAGGACAAAAAAAGATGGCTAAAATCCCTTAGTGAGATTTAGTAGTATAATCTGTTCTCATCCCTAAGTCACCCCGTGGGCAGGCGTGACCAGCACTGACTGGTGTGGCAGTCACTGTTTGTTCCTAGAGATGCTGTTTGCTGGTGTTATCTACCTCGCTTTCTCTGGAACCGCTGCCAGGGAGGAGCATGAGTCTTTGAAAAAAGGCAAAACATGCACCAATCTGCTCTGCCACAGGAAAAGGAGAGGCTGGCGACCGGACCCTCCTCTGAGAGCTCCTGTACCCTCCGATATTAGACCTGTCCAGAAAGCTACAACACGGTCCTTCTGCCTGCAGTGGCCAGATGTGATCAGCTCAGAGTTGCTTCTGCTCTAAAGCTTTTCCTGCAGAAAATGCAATTCAACCCCAAACACTGAAGCTGATTATTAACAAAGGTTGTACGGTGCCAGCAGGCATCCATCCCCTAGGTATAGGTATTGGAAGGGCCCAGTATTTTATTAATCTTGAAAAAATTGTGCAGGATGGTGAAACTTAGTAGAGGTGAGAGGCATTCTGAGTCTCTTCTGGACAATTTAAACAAAGGAGCCTGTGTGTGTAGGAAGTGAACAGTTGCTTCATGCTTGGCAGATAACCAAGACTGTGGTACCTCTGTTTTTTCTTCAGATGTCACTTAGCCTTCCTCAATCAACTATCTTACCCTCCCACAACTCATTTTTGGGATTAATTTCAGCAGCATGGAAATACCCTGGAACCGGAGCCTTGCCAGGAGTGTTGCAACGATACAGAGATCTGTGCCCAGCTTACCTGAGAGCTTGTTTCAGTCATGATTGCTCTGTTTACCTGAAATGAACGGAGCTTCTACTTAGAAACTCTGTGGTGAGAAGGACAGCCCCGAGCCATGTGTGTTCAGCCAGAAAATGTGCATTTTTTGCAGGGTTTTAAGATGATTTAATGAATGTGGAACACATGGCAGTTCATGCACCTGCTGACTAAAGAAGATTATTCTAAAGTATCCTGAAGCTTTTAAGAATCAGCATGTAATGAAGCCACTACTACATCTTGAAAATACCGCTCTGTTGGTCTCCTGCTCGTGGCTTTTATTCTCCAATGGTGGTGGTAATACAACTGTTTTCCCCAAAGAAATAAATATTTCTCTGATGAGCTCTCCTAAAATGCCTGACAAGCATATAAATCTCCAACTGGTGGCTTGTATGCTATAAATTACTAAAGCTGCCCCTACAGTTGACCCCATCAAAGCAGGCTGGCTCCTCCTGACACTGCTGACCTTTTTTTCCACATTCATAGCATTCTTCCACCATTCTCAAGTGAAGAAAGAGCATCACTAAAGATCAGCACAGTGGAGTATGGTTTTAACTTCACAGGGCAGAAAATACGTGAATCTCCAAGTGATTCAATAAATTATTCCCTGCAGGGCAGCAAATTATGAACCTTCTCTTCCTGTAAGGCCTTTGCCACTACACTGGATATTACTGAAGACATATTCTTCAATTTAAAGGGAACTAAATATTTTTTTTTACATGTACCTATTAAATATTTCATCGAAGCTTTTCATATTGCAGGCAAAAACGATAGTGCAAGAAACCAAGAAGACAGTTTCAAGCAGAACTGACATTTTCATTAAACCAGAGTGGCATGATCTAGCATCAGTCAGCAGAGAAAACACTTGTCTACAGAGGCAGTAATAATGATTGCTTTAGAGACTCAGCTGTGTTGTTACCTAAAAGGTTCTTCTTTATAACATCAGCAAAGAAAGTTTATCGGTTTTGGATTTCCAGTAAAATGCATGAATTTGCTCAAAACGTACAGGAATGACTTCTTTTCCACAAGTTCTCATTCAGCCATTGCTGAGTCTCTAAGGCTCGTCTTAATAAGTCTCTCAGGCAAGGAGCAACCTTGTATAGCTCATAAATCAGTGAGATCCTGTCAAATGACAATCTTGGTTTCCTTTAGTGTAAACTGATGTTTCATTTTGACCTAGGATTTTTACAATCCTCGTGAATTTTAATCAAATGGCCCCACTGAACTAAATATGAAGAGGATTTTCCTAAAAATGAAGAAAATTGAACTAATGGGAGAAGTTCTATAAAGAATCTTCTGACTAAGCAGACCCTTGGGAAAGGGTGGCAGAGGATCACCTGCATGGAACAGAGTCTGCAATGAATGTACTTGCAAAATAAACCTTGGGCTGGATCTGAAAACCTGCAAGTGCATGAGTGGAGTACTAGGGAAGAGGAAGGAAAAGATGTGGTTACTGCAGCAAAACTGCTTAAGGAAATCCTGCATTTCTGGCATTCAACCAAATATTCCTGCCTTAGCATTATAATAACAGCCACAGAGGAAGAGGAGAAAGAATTTGTTCATGGTTGGGAGGGCAAAGTACAGCCCTCTAGCCATGTGTGTTGTGTTGGGTTCTCCAGGCCATGCGAAATCATTCTTCTGTTTAAGCAGGCTTGCAACCTTTCTCATAAGAAATAGGCACATACATGAAAATTAATTGAACGAGTAAGAGGAAAAAAACCCCTGAAACAGAGACGATCTCAGGCTGCCTGTTGTTCCCATTCTCCCACACAGGAGGCCACAAAACCCTGCTGCTTCTCTTATGAAACCAATCAACTTTCCCTGAGAAGCTATTTCTTTAAATGTGATATTGAAATGGCTCCGACTTGCCATAAGGTGATTCCCATTTAAGATGCCACACCATACAACTATGTATAATCTGACCTAATCTCATCAGACAGCACGACATCATCATTGCCGAGCTTTTACTAATTAAACCCCCCCAAAACGAGATCACTTAAGCGTATGTTTTAATTCTTTCAGCGAAGTTTTATACCATACAGATCCTAGATGAGACATTCTGACAATGTTCACACTAAACTAGCTCCATTCTTTTATTGCACTGATAATTCTTCCTGCTCCCCTGCGACAAGTTACGAGAGTCATAAATTAAAAACAGTTGTACAAATTCCTCTCTACAATAAAAATAAAGTATTTTTTGTGGGTTAGCTGGGGAATAAAAGAGGATGACTAGAGAAGGCCACACAGCATATTCTGAAAAGAAGTGTTAACACAAATAGGGTTTCATTTTAGTAAATTCCATAGTAGTAAAATTAAATTTCACGTTGGTATGTAGGACTTTGCTGTGGGTAAAAAAAAAATAAAAGAAAAATTCTCCAGCTGGTATAAAACAAAGATGCCAAACTAAAGCTGTTTTGAGCAATGTTGCCACGCTCCAGCTAAGAATCTGTCCCTATAGCTGGTTAATAAACAGGTTAAAACCACTAGTATTATAAAAAGCCATCTTGTAGAACCATCCAAACGACAGAAGCCTGTCCCAGTCAGACTGCATCTCTGCAAACATTTATGCCAGGGAATAACCATGCACATGAATGGTCTTATTGTTTTCCAGTCGACTGGGCAGGGTTGGGGCCTGTTCCTGGCTATACAGGAGACGGGAATGTTGGCAACCGAGGTACTGGGCAGAGTGAAGGATTGGTGCTTAGATAGAGAGGAGGGCCAGATTGCTTTTGTTGGTCCAAACTCAGTTAAGCAAGGTTGCTACACCAAGCTAACTAAAACTAAGAAAGACATCCAATTAAAAGTAATATAAACTATTTATAGTCATTTAAAAGTCATCAATCAGCAAGAAGCAAACAAACAAAAAAAAACCATAATCAAGGGAAATATTTTCAAAATGACACTTAAAAGGTGTATATTCAGAAGGGGGACTATTTGCATGTTATGCTGATCTAGCTCATGCTGATACCCAGAACCAGTGATGAAAAGCTTTGGTCTCAGGCTCCATAGCAAAGGGCTCAATCCTGCCCTTTCTGTTGGCAGCCAACAGCACCATTAGCTGTGTGAAGTACACAGGTCCAGACCTGCAGCATTCTCTTGTGAAAGACCACAGATCTTTCCTGGTTACAGTAAAATCCCAGGCAGAAATCCTGACCTGAAGTGAGAATGCTGCAGGCACACATCACCCTGCAGCAGGGCCCAAAGAACTGGCATGGGTCCAATTTTGGCTTTCTGGGAAAGAAAGTAATCACTGAGGAGCAGAATCCATTTGAATGAAGAAGTGGTTAAGAAACCCTTCATGACCTACTTGTGAACCTCTCCTGATGCATCTCAAAGTGAGTTAACAAAGAACAGATGAAATAATCTCGGGGAACGGTGCCTGACAACTACTTCTACAGCCCTTGGATGCAAAGTAGTCAGGAATTCAGGAAGTGCACATGTGCCCATGAATGTGTGTACATGCAGCTGTGCACACTGGATTTCAGCAGGCCTGCAAAGAGTTAATTGGGCCACGTTCACTGAGCAGTCTAGCACTCTTTTATTTATAAGCTACCCACCACATTGGTATCTAATAACCAGAATTATTTCTTTCCCTTAGCTCTTGGACAGGGAAAACTGCCCTTCAGAGGGGAAGCCACACAGGACATCTGGATCAGGCTATGATCAGCCTGGAACAGAAGCCTCCTCTGCAGCAAGATGCAGCTTTTGTTTGGGAACGCAGTCAAAATTCTCCTTCACATCAGAGCCTGCCAGCAAGAGCTTGATTTAGTTCAGCTCCTTTGGGGATGGCGGGATCTTTGTTTTGAAGCAGGGATCTAAAGTGGTTCTGCTCCAAGTTGTGATAGCTGTGGGTTCAAGGTGTCAGACAGAAAGCATTTCAGTGGAGCAGAAGACCTGATTCAACAGCTCTGGATACAGATTGCCCTGTGACCTGTTATTCTTCTGCCTGGACATTTTACCTTGCCTTCAATCTCCTTGTTTACTGGGAATATGAGTGCTCTGGGACAGGGACTGGTCATCACTCTGCATCTGCACAATGCACAGAGCAGTGAACCTCCTGCCACCTGGGTCATGCAGGTTAACACAGCTGTGAGCATGTCCCCTGTAGGTGAAGGTGACAGTGCTGTAGATGAATGTAGAGGGATTTGCATGATAAGTACGTGCCCCAAATTTAGCGTGAGCCACATTGTGCTGCTGCTACACCCTACTTTGTGAGGCCTTTCCCCGGCCTTTCCTCCTCCCAGCAGGAAGAAGTGGTTTTATGTCACTTTTATGGTATTGTATTTTCAAAGACAGTTGTGTGTTTGGTTAGCCTGGGGGGCTGAGCAGCCCAAGGGCTATGCTGCCTGCCAAATGGGCTTGTTTCAATAGGAAAAAAATGTGAAACTCAAAGTGCAGCAGTGCAACAGCTTGTCTTCCCCATGGACACATGCTCTGACTGGGATGTAAAGATAACAGTGTAGCACCAGGATATGCTGCCCACACACTGTTTTTGGAGGGATGAGGGGTGAAGAGAGAGGAGAAGGAAAAACTCCACTTATTATCTTTTTTATTCCTTTTAGATTACTGGAATAAAATAAAGAGGCTGCAATGCAGCATTCAGCCAGGCCCAGGGTATTGGCCCAAACTGCATCTTCAGTCAGGTCAGAAGACTGGTGGGAACAGGGACTATTTTTCTTCCCTATAAATGCTGAAGTACTGACTGACTGCTCAAATAAATACACACCGATAAATGAACGGTGAAACTGTGCTTAAAGGGAGACTAAAGCAAACACTAACCTTTTTATAGTAACTTATAACAAAGATTTGCCTAGATGGCAGGCTTGTATAAAGAAGTAAATTATCCTACTTCCTTCGAGCACTATAGAGATGCTCTACAGATCGGTTCATAGAACAGCCTCTCCAGCAAATAGACGTAGTTCAGAAAGAAGTGAATAATATTTACAGAAACTTCAGATATAGGTCAGTTAAATCAATAATAAAACATCACTCAATGACAGGATGAGCTGGCAAATAGGGTAGAAGTCCATTTTTATTCATAAAGGATTTCTACTACTTCATGGCAGCGCTCAATATAAAAGCCTTCAAAGCGCCATGGAAGTGGCAGCTGCTCCCTCCATCCTGCTGCCTGGTGTCTGAGGGACATGGCATGCTGCAAGGGTGTGGTGCTCTGCTCCAAGAAGAGACCAAGAGCACACCAATAAAATACAGATGCTGCAGCTCAGCCAGCTTCGAAGACTTTGAAGATAATGATACCCTGAAATCACCCTGGGGCATGACATATCTGCCAAGGAAGAAGTCAAATGTTGATTAAAGAAGGCAATAATACTGTTAATTAAATAATAATAAAGTCCTACTTCTCTTCAGAAAAAGGAGGAAAAGGAAGAAATGCTGTTTTCCTTCCCTCCTCACAGTCCTGCTGCAGTTCACTTTGCCCTCCCTGGCTCCTTAGCCTTGCAGCAAAGGTATAAACCAGGAGTAAGCCCATGAAGTGATGTGGCTGAAGGACCATCCCCAGCAAGTGATGTGCTGGACCTGTGGTTTTCATGCCATCAGACTTTATTAAGGTTACATCCTGAGCCAAATTCCAAAGTACATCACTGAAGACACCCAAGAAAAGTTCTTGCAGGTGTCTGAGAAACAATACTCAAACCCAAATGCACAGTGTACAAATGCAAAACTGTCTTTCCAGCCAGAATATGAGCTTGGGGAAACATCACTATGAATGTGGTGTCTTCCTATTGTCTTCCCTTAGCAGCCTATGTCAGCTGGAGCCAGAGAGCCAGTGTGAAGGGGCTGGTGTTTGCAGCTCCACTGACATCTGCAGGCGCTGGGGCTCTCTTGAGAAAGCTTTACCATGATACTCAGTGTTCCTCACAATGGGAGAAAAAAAGAGTCATCGCTCGCTGCACTTACTGTTCTTCAGAACTTTCTAGTTACCTACAACTGAAAAGAACTCATAAAATGGCGTGTCCTTTCACAGCACCCATTTCAGGCTCTTATTCCATGGTTAGATGTTCAAGATTAACTCAGTCCTCCCAACTGCATTTAGGTACTGCCCGGCAAGAGGACAAGGAGTGTATGTGGAGGTGGATGCCAACCTGCTCCCTGAAGCCTGGTGAAGAGTGAGAGAGTCCGGTGCTGGGGCTCACTTGAGTAGCTGGAGAGGCTGTATTGGGACTTGGGCTGGAGAACAGGCTGGTGTTGGGACTTGGGTGGAAGAAGAGGCTGTGTTGGGGCTCACTTGGGTGGAAGAAGGGGCTGGTGTTAGACCTCCCTTGGGCTGGTGTTGGGTCTGGTTACAGTCTCTAGCAGAGGCAGCATCTCCAGTCCCATGGCATCAAGCTTGCATGTTGTGCCTTCCCAGGTCAGGGATGGCTGCACCCTGGTCAGAGAGGTGTCAGAGAGGTGTCAGAGAGGTGTCAGAGAGGTGTCAAGAGGCTCTGCTGGCATTCACTGAGCCCCTCTGAGAATGAGGGCACAGCAATGGCACAGGTTGCCCAGAGAAGCTGTGGATGCCCCATCCCTGGAGGTGTTTAAGGCCAGGCTGGATGCGGCTTTGAGCAACCTGGTCTGCTGGCTGGCATCCCTGCCCAAGGTGGCAAGGTAGAACTAGATGACCTTTAAGGCCCCTTCCAACCCAAACCATCCCATGGTTGTGTCCCTGCAGCGATGACACACGACCCAAAGTC
>VZTI01004555.1:0-89212 GCA_013397865.1 Struthidea cinerea | reverse complement strand
AGGCGGAGAGGCCGCAGGAACAGGCTGCCCTGTAGCAGCGACAACAAACAGGTGTGGCCGGGAGAGTGCCCGGTGAGTGCCGCACGCAGGTCACAGCTGCCGCCCCTCCGCCTGCTGAGCTCCGAAACCCCCGGTGGGAATCGCAGCCTGTGCTTCCTCTCCTGGGGTAGCAGAGCGGTTTGGTGTTTGGACCAGCCATGCAGCGGGGGCGGAAGGAAGGAAGGATTTGTGGGCTCCCAACTTACATCAGGGTGGAAGTGGGATGAGCAATAGGGAGGTTGGTCTCCTCCCTCCCAGCACTGGTGTAAGCGCTCCTGGGAATGCACTGTGAAAGGTTAGAGGAGGCACGTTATGTCACCTCACTGATGTGCTGGTCCACATCTTTGATGATGGGGGAAGCTCAAGCTGCGTAGCACTGTGGTAGCAATGAGGAAATGTTCTGGAAAAGAGATCTTTGTTGTTTTCTCTTTTTTTCTCCCACCATACTTCATCATTTCATTGAAGTTGGATGCTTCAATTTTTTAAACAATCCTTTCTTCAGACCCTTAGCCTTACTTTGCCATAGGAATATTTCCAGGCTGCAGAGCTCCTGCACATGGCACATGGGCAGCAGGTCCTGGCAGACACTTCACAACTGCTTGTTGTCACCAGAGATTTAAGATAGGAACACGAGTGCATGAGGCAGCGTTGGGTGCCATGGCAGAGGGAAGTTTGGCAACGGCGGCTACACACTGTTGTATTTGCACACTTCATTAATAGCTAACTCTGTCTTGTGGATTTTTTTTGTGTTTAGGATGTATAAAGGTTAAGTGCCAAGCGCCAAAATGAGCGTGACTTCGTGGTTCTTGGTGAGCAGCACTGGCATTCGCCATCGTCTCCCTCGGGAGATGATATTTGTTGGCAGAGATGACTGTGAACTCATGCTCCAGGTAACATGGCTTTTTTTAAAAATTTATTTTTTAAAATCATTTTTCCCGAAGATGCAGTAGATGTGTATGTAATGCTGGGGATCTGTAGAGATGTTTGATGCTTTCTTCAAGTGACACCTTTTAAAAGGAACTTCCTCTTTTTATCCTGTGTCTTTGTTTCTCATGAAGACTTCATGTTTGTGACAGCGCAAGTGAGGCTTTCAAATTGCCATGTCATCAGATGGATAGGATCCGTAGTGGTGGGAGATTAATCAAATAGATTAACTGTCTTGATGCTACTAGAAGCAGTAAACAAAGACATACCATTCTGTCCTGATCTGCGATTATGCTGCTGGTTTTTTTAGCTTTTAATACATGTGCTGTTTACATGTGATTTGAATGCAGGCAGGGTTTTTTGTTTACCTGTTTTTCCCTTTAAATTGGATGGAATTATTTATGCTGGTATTTCTCACTTAGGTGTTTTTGTCGGTAGAAAATACTGATGTTTAGCAGAGGAAATCTGTTTTGGTGGAGTGAGTAGGCTGGTGACCTCTTCCCAAAGTAATTGTGTTACTTGGGCAAACTTGCAGCTTCTGTCAGTACTTTCCATACCAGCATGTGTCTCTGCTGGACCTAATCCAGCATGTCTGAAGTGTTGACTGTGGTCTGATGTTTGACAGCATAATGTAGTAGATGTCACTCCAGACAAATGGAGCTGGAATCTTGCAAAGAGCTTTTGACAGGAGCAGTTTAGCTCAGGAATTTGTAGAAGCTCGGAATTAAATTAGTGCCTCTGCTAGACCCATGCCATGAGTACTTAAACGCACAAAAAATGTTCTATTGCACCTGCCTGTCCCCCTTTCGCCCCTTTGTGAAGGCAGCACGTGTTTCTGCTGGTGGCAAAATTAGGAAGCTGCCTGCACAATGGATACTCCCTCCTCATAATTTCCACTGCTGACCTGATCACAGGTATGTCCTAAATGCTGTGCTAATGATCTACTGAGGAGGCTGTGTTTGTAGTTGCTGCAGGGATTTTGTATGATATGTTAGTAGGAGGTCTGTTTAGAGAGGTAGAACTTCTTGCATGAGGTGTACTTGGAGGACAAGGTGCTGTCTAGCTGTAGTAAAATGTCAGTGTCCAGAGAAGGAGAGCTTGCAGTGTTTGTCCTGCTCTGCCTGCTGGCAGTGAATGGCATGGCTGTGCTGCAGTGGTAGAGTCAGAAGCTCCTGCTCCACGGCAGATCGTTTGTTTGGGTTCTCCCGTGAATCACACTATCTCTTACTTCGTGTTTCCACATGTCTGGCTGGTGAGGCATGTAAAGGTGAGACATTAAAAATATCCTGATATTTGCTGTACATCTGCATTTGGCTGCTCAGAAACCTGATTGCTGTCTTCTCTCATGACTTGAAGGGAGAAAACACACAGTGGCCTTGGTTTCCAGAAATGGTCTGAGTTTTAGGCTGCCCATCTTAATATCTTGTGAAGGTCCTTGGGGTTTTGTTTTTTTTTTTTTACTGTCAGGTTTCAGTACTCTGACAATCAAGTCTCAAGCTGTGCACTCTAAAATAAAAGTACCCAAATATCAGTTATGCTTAAAATGCACAGCTTGTTTCTCTTGTTGCTTATGGGGTTAACTGGATGTAGTGGATCGTGAGCCACTCTATACCAACCAGAGTATTTCATGCTTCTTTGCGAGTCTGAGCTGGCTTGTCAGTGTTGCTTGTGGAGTACCCAGCCTTGTGATGCTCTTCATTTGCCGTGCACTTTTCTACAAGGTAAATGAATTGAGATTCCTGAAAGAACCAGGAATATCTGTGAAATGGTTGTATTTGGGTGCTCATAGGTGGTGGGAGGTATTAAAAGAGGTTTCCATTATTTCACCAGAGTGAAGGCTCTGGATTGTCTATAAAAGCCAGCAGCTTGTGTTCATGGGGTGAGCTACATGTGACCCTTTATAAACATACTAGTCTGCTACCTCCAGTAATAACGCTTTTTCTAGGCTCACATGTAAGGTCTTGTTTTGAACAGCACAGCACATTCTTTTCCTAGGCATTTGCTTATAAAGATGTTTTCCGGAGCTACCTGAGGCTCCAAATGAGATGTTTGTAGTAAGACAGAGCAGAAGAGAAGCTGTGAACAGAGAGACTTGATATCCAAGCAGAACTGTGTGTGAGCAGATGGAGGACGAGATCTAAAAATAGACGTTTTCCCTACTGTGACTGTCCGTGTCACAAAATCGTTGTGCAAACTGGCACAACCATTTGTCTTGGGGGAAGCTTAAGAAGCAGGGCAGTTACCAGAGCAGATGGACAGAGCTCTTGTGGCAGTTGTTAGCACCGTGCAGTATTTCTGCGGTACTGACCCTGAAACTGTATATTCACAGCACGGTTATTTTCCATATATATTTTGAGATACTGGCATTTAATCCTTTAAAGTGCACAGCTGGGAACAGACTGGCAGTGACTAAGTGACCTGGTCAGTGTTTTTTCATCTCTAAGGCTGTTACTGCTTATTGATTTCATCGTGATAGGGTTTGTGGTTCCCTGTTGAGACCATGTTGAGTCCCTGTTGAGACACGGTGCTCAAACATGCAACACGGAGATAATCCTTGTCCTGGACACCTGCAGTCTTGCCTTTCTCATTTTACTGTTTTAGGAGTATCTTATCTTTCGATATTTTCTTAGAAGTGCTGTCTCAAGGTATTGGATCTCTAAATGGCAAAAAAGGATGGCTTTGTCACCAAACAATCAAGCTTTAGTTTTGTCTGGTTTTCTTACTTCATAATACAAGTAGTGGATTTGCTTTCTGATTAACAAAGAGGTGAGGAAACCCGGAGTATTTAATCTTAAACTTAAGGAGGTCTGATAGTGGGGAAACATAATCTACCTCGATATCTTCTATACCTGCTAAGCGGATTAGAAATATTTTAAATGTTTTTGCAGCCCTCTAAAGCTTCTAGTACAAGTAAATGCGAGATTTACATTGGGTTTGAATGTTAATGCATGGGTGAAAATGCCATGTAGTGTAGCTGTAGCTTGGCATGCAGTGTTGCTGTCAGAGCCAAGGGCTCAATTCTGCCCCTTTTCTAAGAAAAGTGTTTGATTTCTTCAACAGCCTCACTGGTTCCTTCAGGTAACAGTCAACAAACTGCAGGAGTGTGGAAATCTGGGCCTTCACTAACTTGAACTGGTGTGGGTATTTAGTGTGAAGCTTGGGGGTGGTAGGAAGTAATGCTCTGAAAAGGTTTACTCTTTTTTAAAATCAAAAATAAAAGAGTTTTTGGATCGTCTCGAAGAAAATAATTTTTCCTTCCCCCAACATCCTTCTTGGGAGATGTAGCTGCCATTTTTATCAGCTTTGATAACTTGCTTATTGTGATGAGTACGCAGGGGACAAACATTTTGTGAACTCGAAAATTTCACTCAACCATTAAAGCATTCCCCTCTGCTCCTAAACAAAAGATTTTTTTGCTTTTTTGCTAAATGTAAACATTTAAAAATGGAAAGCAGGCTCATGATTTCCCTGGTTTTTTTTGAGAGTGATGTTTACTGGAAAATTTGGGGAATAAAAATGTTTAACCAGTGCACTCTTGAGTATTTCCCTCCCCTTAGAGTGATGCTCTGGGAATATGATTGTCCTACGCCGGGTGAGTTTGTACACAAGTGTGAGTTACAGCAGGGGTAGGTGCAGGCACCAGGGTGCTTTCTGTTTTGTGCCTTTATCCTGTGTGCCTTTTGAGACAGCCTGACATTTCCTATCAGGAGACACTGTTTGCAATTGCTTATAACTCTGCTAAACTTTCTAGCTGTTGGGGATGAGAGTTTGTTTTCCAGGCGTCTGTTTTAGGCAGTGTGTTCTGGATGCGATCATTTATCTCTCTTCTTTGGTCTTAGCTGTGAGCAACTCTGAGAAAAATGCTGTCTTCTTCAGTTCAATTATTTTAAAGTATATTTAACCTGTTCTTTGAAGTTCTGGCATTGTAGTGCTGGGGCAGTGAAGTTTTTCAAGAGTGAATGACTAGGTTGAAGGTGGTGGTTTGTTTTTTTTCCGCTAATCAATAATCTAAATGTGTTTGACCAAATTCCAAACCTTTGAATAAAACCTGGAGGTTGAATGTGGTCAGCAGGGACTTACTTGATACTATTGTCTTAAGTAATTTCATCTGGGAGTGAGCTTGGCAAGGGGATGGAGTGGAGGAGTATTCCAAGTTGGGCAAAGAGGAACTGGGTGCAGATATTCACAAGGCTGGGGTGTAGATATAAGAGCAGCTTGTGCTAGATTAGATCAAGGTGCACCTGACCTGGCATCCTGACTCAGACAGTGGTCCAAGCAGCTGTCGAGGAAAGGGCAAGGAGAAGCCAAGAGGGTAATGATACTTCCAGAGTGCTTGTTCAGCCTCTTCACCTGTGTTTCAGGAAGCCAGAGGTCAGATTTTTGCATCTAGTGGTTGGATTTCTACTCTATAAAGCTTCACCAAGAGATGAAGATTAGGCCAAGTGAGGAAGTATAAGGATTCTGTTTGTGCAGAGTGAGGGGAGGAGCAGCAGGACTTGGAAAAGTGGAGAGGGTGGTGCAGATAGGGCAGAAGCTGCTCAGTGTGGGCTAAGCGGGCACTACAGGATGTGGCTGCTGAGCAGCATCGCCCTTAGGCCTGAGATGGGTCAGGACTTGCTATTATTCTGGTGTCAGCAGAGAACTGTGAAAGCTTCTAGCCAAGCATCTGTCACTGGTCCAGATGGGACCAGTTCGCATGCTGCTTATGATACCAGTTAGTCAGTTCAAGTGGTAGGGCCTTGTGAGCTGAGCATACAAGTTCGTTCTTCTGGTGAATCACATAAAGGTAACAATACTGGGTTTTCCTCTTTTTAGTTTGCTTTGTTAAAAAGCCAGGGAATTACAAGCGTTCTAGGCACTGAAGGAGTATTCTTACGGCTGCTAAGTCAAGTGTTTATAACTGCAGAGCAGTTACAACACACTAGTGTGAAGGCTGCTGAAGGCTGCCTGTGTAATCCTGCCTCTGCCCCTGTGTACATTAGGCATGAAGATGCAATCTGTTATTGTGTCGTTCCCGGATATTTTTCCCCGCAGGATCTGTTCTGTGTCTGGTATGCAGGGTGCACGGCATGCTCCACAAATAATAGAGTGCAAAGATGAATTCTGCCTGTGTGTGACATCTGGTCAAATTAAGGTTTCACTGACCTATGTATCCTGCCTTCCCTGGGCCATACTTGATAATACAATGTCTCTCCTATGTAGTTTAGTAACTGCATACATAAACAAATGTGAATAGGTGTGGTGTAGGTTGTCTACAACATTATGCTGGGAAGAAGGAGATGGTGTGAACTTGGTAGATGATCTTTTTCCTGGTCCTTCTAGGTGAACTCACTACAGTGCAGAAATTGTATCCCTCCATTGCTCATGTATTTCCAGCACTGGGAGCTCCCGGAAGAAGCTGAGGGGAATCTCTGCTGGTTTTTGTGTCTGGACCTCCTTCCCCATGGAAGTGCAGAGTTGATGTGGGAAGCTGTAGTTGGGACATGGAGACGCCCCGCCCATGCTGTTTTGCTGCAGTTATCCGGAGGGTGTGAACAAGCACCTAAGTTAGTCCCTGGGTGTTGGGAATTGCCAAGAGTAATTCATTAGGTGTTACAAAGGAAGTAAGTGTCTCACTTCCTTTGAAGAAGGGAATGGATCTAGCCTTGGGAAGGTGCTGCTTTTTTGACAGGTAGTGTTTCCAGGTGCCGGGACAGCAGCTGTGGGAGGAAGGATGCACATCCTGTATTTCCAGGCCTAGAGGTTTTTTTTTGGCTCTTCCTTGTCTTGTGTTCTGTTAACGTGCAGTTGATGGGAGAAGGTTACGATTCCTGATGAGATGTGGGTGTAGGAGGCTGGAGGCATAGCAGGACAGGCAGATCTTGGAGGGGAGTTCATTGCTGGAGGCAGCGTAGGGAGAGAGGTGATGGTGGCACTGCAGGCAGGTGGTTATTAGGTTTGAGGGGGCTTCATGCAGCTGGCGAGGTGCTGGAAGCCTGTACTGCCAAGGGAGGGTTTGTCCCACTCTGGAGTGGGCAGAGAAAACAGGGACCTCTTCCTTGTATGAGATCCTGATCCAGGCAGTAGCAGCTCAGCTGCACTATAAAAATTCAGGCTTCTGTCCCACCTAAAATGATGCTTTTCCATGCCTCCTGGGTGGCCATGTAAAACAAAGGGAAAGCCAGTGCATCTGTGGGGCAGCATATTCCCTGCCTGCGGTCAGGATCTGATCCTGGGTCACTTGAACCCGTTCACTTTGGGCATGGGGAACCAGCAAGCAAAAACCCGTTTTACCCCAAAATAACGGGTTAAGTTTTTATGGGAACCATGCCAGCCTCCAAATCCCTTTGCCAAGCTGTGGGGATTACAGTTTCATTTTCCTGGGGGATTTCTCTCTTTTGTTCAGTGCCTTATTTTTTGCTTGAATACTCAGGCCCTGGTTCAGCCACAGATCTGCAAAGCCCGTGATCTTGGCTGCAGCAAAGCTGAAGGCAGGAGCCTCTGCAGCCTGGGAGCTGTAAAGTGAGTGAGCCCCAGGATGCGGTAGCTACACTTGCTGAAGAGTTTTGTCTGCTTAGGCAGGGTCATTAGAAGCTGGCAGCACCTGCCCCTGGGAGCAATCAGGCTGCCACAGGGGTGGCACACTTGCAACCAGCCTGGGGCAGGATGGAGCATTCACTGATATTCCGGAAAAGTACTGAAGCGGCCAGTGCACACAACGCTGTGAAATGCTTTGTGGTGAAAGAGGGAGACCCAGTGTTCACATCCGTCATTAAATGTTACCCAGCTTCTTAATTTTGAGGAGCAAAATTTATATCTCAGGCCAGAATGCGAAGGATTTTTTTTTTTTTAAATTTGGTTTTGTCTGTCTCCACTCTAAAGTGGGACACCAGCAGAGGTTTGTATTTCCTTACTGGGACACTTGTGCAGAGCACAAGTACTGGCAGAAATGTAACCTGTTCTCTATGGAAAGTATTTGAGCAACTGTTTTATTGCATGCTGCCACCAGAACGCTGCAGTTATTTTGTGCCAGAAGTGCACAGCAGACTGCAGTGAGGAACAGGGAAACTGCTTATGTTTGTTTATTTTATCTCCAATACCACGATGCCTCACAGCACTGGCAGGGCTGAGGTCCAAATCTCAACCCCAACCAGTATGTTTTCACCCATGGTAATTCTCCTGAGAAAAAAGTAGCATCTGTATCTACATAGACAGCTGAGCTGCGTCTGCTCCCCGGCCCTGTGGGGAAACTCAGGCTGTCTGGCTGTGTTCCTCCTCCTGCCTTCCTAAGCAGGTCTTTTTTCCTTGTGGATTTTGCTTGGCGCGTCTGCAGCTCATGTTTCATCCCGAGTGCCCTGTTCTGTGGATCAGACCCGTCACAAAACACAAAGCCGTAGGGTGTGTGCAGCACGCATAGCCAGTGTGATTTGTGCCTCCGTGGAGATTCCTGCAAGCTTTTGAAGCCGATTTTGCTGATTTGGTGATGTGTGCAATTTTGAGAATCACAAGTGAGCTGCCTGGTTGGAGACTGCTGATCCAAGGTGTCGGCACCACTGTGGGACTGGCAGACCCACACATACCATTCCCATATTTTGGACTATCTGCTTAATATGATCTTGGAAGAAAGAAGAGCTATATATAAAGTACCTCCATCCTCAGTTATATGCTGTGTGTACATTTTGTCTACTAGGTATTTAAAACGTGATGCATGGTAGATAGTATGACAGAAAAGCAGCACAACCTTATATTAGGAAGTGATTTGAATGTCTGGAAATTCCAGCCCTGGATGAGGGCTGAGTGTAGTAACAAATCAGTGTCCATGTTTTCCCTGCAGAGAGGTATAAATGTTCTTAATCAGAAAAGCACACGTGTTTTCTTGAGAGTTGTTTTCATTTGATAACAGGTCCAGTGTTGGGACGTGGTGAGAATGCTATGTTCTTCTTCATTCCCAGCCTCTCGGAGTGTAGCCTTGTTTCTTGCTTGCAGATCAGCAGTGCTTAAGAGAATACCTCCCTTCCTTGCCTTCTTTTCCCCTTCTCAACCTCCTCTGAGGTGCTCCAGCTCCGGTTTGGCTGTTTGGATCTCTTACCCGTAGCTCAGGACTGCTGCTCACCCCATCACAAGTGCTTTTCTGGTGAAGCAGATTAACTGAAAGGATGTGCTGGTTATTTTTTGCTTTTGTTATCTGGATAGATAATTGAGGTTTCTTATTAACACTTTATTGGAAATTCTGTTGGGGTTTTTTTTGTCTTGGACCCCTGTATCCTCTCCTGACAGATGGATCAGTCTTGCCTTTTGTTGGTGGAGGTCATGGCTGATCATTAAACAAGACTCAGTATTTGGTGCACATGTGCATTTAGGCTAGGAAGTCCTCTTGCATTAGTGATTCAGTCAACTTAATTGCAGTTTTTCAATTTATAGATGCCTAAAATCTTTTCAGTGAAGTTGCAGATGGCTGGGAGCTCTGCACCCATGGGCAGCTCTGTAATGTGTTGACTCAGGCTTCTTAAAACACTTTCTGTGATTCAGCGGGTCACTCCTTAGAAACCACCGGCCTGCTGGGCTGAAATTACTTCTGCAGGACTGTTCTTGGGCTCTCAGCTGTTAGCAGCATGGAAACTGGTTAGTCTCCTCTTGGGAAGTTGGATTGAGGCAGCCTGCTCCTCTCTGAGACAAAAGCACCATCAACCACCGGGTTGCTGCTGTCAGTGCACGCAAGAGCAGTTTATGTTAAATGTGACTGATGTTGAAATAAACCACACCTCAGTTCTCAAGTAAGAGTGACCTTTGGCAAGTCTCCATCAAAATAAATAAGGTGTGATTTTAGGTATTTTGAGTTTCCTTGGAGACAGGCCTCTAGGAACTCCTGCTGCCAGTTCCTGTGATGTTTGCTAGCGTAATATAAACAAAACTAAGAAAATTCCTCTCTTCTCCACAAAAGCATGAAATTTCACAGAAGTGCAATCAGTGTAACAGTTTGCCTTGTTCCTGATGTGCTCTTAAAGAGATGCTGAGAGGTTGTATGAAGACTGTGGGTCAGATTTTGCATGTTGTTTTGACTCCTTTTGCCGTGGGCTTTCTTGAACACAGCTGAAATTTCCTTGAAAAACAGGGTGGCATGAATGGGTTCCTTTGGTGACCTCTTCCGGCATTTATGTAGGGGAATATCATGTTGCTAGAATACATGTCTGCTCCCCTGAGATGACCCTCATCTGACTGGAGACCCCTGAGTGGCTGAAGTCAGCTGTTGTACAACACGGCAGACCAAAGGCTGTGCTCACTTACATCAGGGTCAGATGCAGGGCAAATTGAATTTTTCAGAGACAGCTGGTTCCCAAGAATAAACTTCTTTTTAAGTGACCTGTGATTCATTTAAAATCAGATACCAGATGAAATCTACCCCAATTTTTTGTCTGGGTTAACTTTTTGGGGTGGAAATTTTTCTGCCCTTGGAAGGGGGCCAAATGGTTTGTTCTGCCTTTAGAATCTGTTAATCTTTAAATGAGCTTCCATGATGTACTGTAAAAAGCTAAAGCAAACACTGCTGCACCAGTTAATCAGCATTCCCTTGCGTCTCGTTGGGAGCAGTGACGTCCACAATTTTGAGTAGCAGAGGGATCACAGGGAAGACAGACCACATCTATGCTGTGCAGGCACGGTCCCCTCTGCATGGTCATCTTTGACTCCAGTGGGATGAAGCACAGTACATAAATGCCCATGGATAGGGAGAGGGGATGGTCTTCCCCCTCTGCTTTGTAATGAGGTGTGGTGAGCCCTCCAGGGAGCCCCAGTCCAGGTGCAGTGCTCATACAGCCAGGTTGTTGTGGGGACAGACTCACATCCCTCCAAAGGGTATGAGGGACCATGTGACAGGTCAGGAACAACCCCAGCTTGTGTAGGATCTGCTGCTGTGATGCCTGAGGCTGTGACTGGAGACTCTTCTTGTCCTCAGGGCCATATGCTGAGATGCAGGGCCTGGGCAACATTTTTAAACTATCCTTACCTGGTGTGTGCAGTCCATCCTTACCTCGCACTGCACACACCTTCCATAGCCCCTTGGGTCATTGAAAAATGGACTGAGGAGCTGCATCTGGTGTGAATAATGAGAGAAGCAGCAGCATCACACTGCAGATGCTTAAGACCTGCCCTGCCTTGAGGTCAGGGGTCAGACACCAAGTGTGGGGATGTCGTGGGGCGAGGGGTTTGTGTCTGCCTCTCCTGGAAGGGCATTGCTGTGTCTTGCTTTTCATGTTCAGTGCTCAGCATAGCAGGAGACATGGGTGGGATGTCCCCAACCACGTTGTCTCTGCCTGTCCCACCAGCTGTTGTTTGTGTGTTTGGGGAGGTGATTTCTGTCCGAGCAGCATCAGTTGGGCAGCAAACATTAAGTGCTTCCTTTTAAGTCCAGCAGCATGCAGATAACTATTAGTGAGGGAGCTGGAGGCATGGGGTCACTTGCTCCTCTCCTCACTTCCTCTGCTTGAGGTGACATGCCATGAATAGTGTGAGGGATGTTGCAAGGTGGAAGGGCAAGCTTCTGGCCAGGTATGTGCTTACCTCATGTTGGTACTTCAGGGTTAATCTGGAGGATGTGTCTCCTGGGCTGATGGATGCTCTGCAGGGGAAGGGGTGCCATTTCTCAGGTGTTGTGATATTTCCAATGTGCTTGACACTGGCAGGGCCAGAAGAAATTCCTGCAAATAGTAGCAGTTTGTGTGAAAAAAGCCTCTTTTGTTTTCACCAAGGAATTCCCTGAAACAATCTTTGCCTCTGCATGCTTGCAAGAAGCCAGATAATGGCTTGCTGAGAGCAGTGCTGTGGAAACCAGTGTGTCTATACTTGGCAAAAGGGAAGGACTTCTCAGCAAGAACTTGTTGGTTGGTGCCCAGGAAGAAGAGGATTAGCTGACTTGGAGCCTGGCTGTTCTCCCTGCTCTGGTAGCATGCCCTCCCCTCCCCTGACCTGAGATACCAGGGAGGTCTCAGTGCTGCATTGCATGTAGGTGCTGACGGAGAAACTGCTGGGGGTCAACTGCCTGGGGTCAACTGCAGCAAGGATTCAAGTTACAAGAGGCAGCAGGTCTAAATACAGACAGTCTGGTGTCTTTATAGCTATAATGCACCATATTTCAAAATTATTCATAGATCTTGTTCTAGCACTTCTTCTTCAGAAGTCTGACACGATGCCTGCTCAAGTGTCATACTCTGTTTTGAAGATAAAGTGCATTACTTGTGCATTGTGACAAAGCCAGTGGCACCAGATCACTGTCAAGTTTAGTGTTCTCAAACCCAGCTTACAATTTAAATTTTCCTGGAGTTGCTTGCTTTCTCATTCCAGTTTTACTAACCTCTCTCTAACTTGGAACACATCCTAGAATTTAAATCAGTTCCAGGACATAATCCTGGGAACAGTGTAAATTTTTGGGAATTAGTTTGGTTTATAACTTAAGAAAATGATTTTTTTCCCTTTGAAAAATAGGAAGAAATGATCCCAAGTAGGATCATCCCTAGTGATGAGGCCATTGTCCTCAGCAGTTGAAAAATGGAGCTCTTCTAGCTCATGCTGGCTCAGATCCTGGCCCCCAGGCTTTCAGTTTGACTGGTTTTGTTCAGTGTGTATTGATATAATTTATTGAAATTATGGCATAGTCTTGACAGCCTTCAGCAATTTTTTAAACACTTTTTCTTTTCCCTTCTCCATGCAAATAGTATATTGTCTTCAAACTCTGCAGACAACCATGGAAGCATTTACTGCTTGTCCTTCAATTATATATAGTAGTAAATAGTATTTAATCCTTCCTGCTTTCCCCCCCTGTTGCCCTACCCCATATCAAGTCAGTTTAATGTCTCAGTGTTGCTCTGGTTAACAGTGTCTCTTATGCCTGACCGGTCTCACTCTCATTGTGCTTCCATTGCCAGTCCCGCAGTGTGGATAAGCAGCACGCTGTAATCAACTATGACAAGGAGAAGGATGAGCACTGGGTGAAGGATCTCGGGAGCTTAAACGGGGTGAGTACCAAACCTCCCAGCTGGCAGGGATGGCCTCACGCTGTGCTGAGTCTGCAAGCGCTCGTGTGCTCGCTGAATCCTGCTCTCAGACCCTTTTGGGTCACTGCAGCTGTTGGCATGAGTTAAGCCAAACATGCATAATTATTTGCAAGGCCTGAGGTGGAGGTCCTGTAGCATCTCGTCTTGGGAGGGGGAAGCCTTGGTGAGTATTGTATTGCTTTTTCCCTCTCTACTGGTGTCCTTGCAGAGCGCTTCCGGGCTCACAAAACCATAAAGCCTCTTGCAAAAGGGGAGGAAATAAATTCAGTTTCGTGTTGGGGATGTTAACTTTAAACTGGTGGAGATTCTGGAGCAGCTGTTCAGCACGAGCAGGGTGACCTTTTGATGGCTCAATTGTCAGTGCACGGAGTGATTTATGGGATGATGGGATATTTAATTTCGTTGGGGAGAGACTACTTAAAACCACCTCTCTTTTTTTTTTAAATAATAAAAATTGCTCTTTTGCCTGCCTTGAGCCTGGTTTGCATGAAGACCGAGGAATAATGTGAGCAAGGAAGAGGGAACTGAGCCTGAGTCTTAACCCTTGCTCTGGTCTGACTCATGCAGTGGTGTTAGACACCTGAATTCCATGATATTTAAATACACCATTGTTGTTAAAAATGTCCTAATGTCATAGCATGCCTCTGTTTTGGCAGTTTCTTCAT
The DNA here is from genome assembly GCA_013397865.1 of Struthidea cinerea. NCBI lineage: Eukaryota > Metazoa > Chordata > Aves > Passeriformes > Corcoracidae > Struthidea > Struthidea cinerea. The sequence continues at coordinate 75,558 of VZTI01004555.1, read as the reverse complement.
ACAAGTGGAGCTATTCCGCTGCTGGAGCAGGCCTAAGCTAGATTCACATAATTGTCTTCCCAGTGGGGGTTTTATTGCAGCCATTGTTTTGGACTTGGAAACAGAAGCCCTCCACCATCACAACCACAAAACCACAAGAGGAGCCCTGAAACTTGTACAAAAACAGTGGCTAAAGCAGCCCTCAACCATTCTGCCTCTTCTGGCATCTGAATACAGCAAGAATGAGTGCTAATCCTTCTCAGCCTAATAGCTGAAGGCACAGAGCCCTGCTGAAATGGGAATATTTCCAGTAACTGGTCAGGACTCTAGCTGGATCCCTGGTTCAAAACCTGCTATTTAACTCATGGTGGCAAAATAACAGCTGAAGATTCTGCTTGCAGGGGAGGGAAGGATTGTACCACTAATTATTTTCTATCTTCACATGCGAAAGTCTGAATTATAAATTCTAAATATGAATTTACAACATTTTAATAGTAGACTTATGCTTAGAGAGGCAGTGGAGTAAAAGGATTTACAGCAGTGCCTGTCCTCTGCAGCTGATCAAACACTTCTATTGAAAAAAACTGTTGTGGCCAAACCAAATTATACGTGCAAGAAACATGTCTTTATTTGAAAATTGTCACAAAAACTTGTTTGCCCCCTGAAACAAAAGAAATCACTTTTGAGGACCTTGATTTTAAATCCATTTTCAGAATTTCCTTTTACTTTTTATTTAACTTTGAGTAGTCAGCTATGCATTTTGTGACTTTGCTGGATAATCTGGTTCATATTAATTGTCAAAGTGTTTTGTATTGTTTTTTTTTGTAATGTTCAGGTAATTCTCAGTCTCTATTCAGAGGTTTGTGTTTTTAAAGATAGCATTTCTATCTGCATTAAGCATTTTACTGAAGTTATTTTATCTGAACTAACCATGGACAAATAAGTAACTATCAAAATGTGTTCTTGCAGACTTCTGTTCTGAAGAAAATTCATCAAACAATTTTTCCTGTTCTAGATGTGACTGTTGTGGGTTTTTTAAATATTAAAAAATTTAATGCAAATTGGAATTCCACGCCTTTTAACTAGCTTCACTGTTTTTATTCTGAAATTACAGGCCTCTTTCTCAGCTCTTCTGTAAATTGCCAGGAAACTGGGGACTGTTGTCTGCTGAGGTTCTAATTTCCTGCTCAAGCATTTATTTTTTCCTCTGTGGTTAATACTAGGTCTTATCATGCATGTTTGGCTTGGCTGAGGTGAGAAGGCAGAAGGAAAAGACTGTGCTGCAGTCATGAAAACATGTAAATTCATTTTCTAGCATAATTTTGTTTCCTCAGCTGCATTTGCATTAATGGTATAAAGCCCCAGCAGGCAGTTCCTGGGCTGAGAGGCTGGGTGAATCCCACCTTGCCAAGTAGGGTAACTCCTGGTGTCTGACTGCCTCAAATCCTACTGTGGGAGTAGCTAATCCCCATCAGCACCCTAGGGCTTCTTAAGCCCGTCCTCATTTTTATTTGGCCCAGGTCATTGCAAAAGTACTTGGATTTATTTGTGAGAGATATCCACGCATGCTTGATTTGATCCTCAGTTGGTCTTTGAGAATTGTTTCATAGTGGGTCCCCTCAGAAAGCAGAGACATCAAAGACATTTATTCATGGCTGTGAAATACATTTCTTGCACCTTTAGAAGGATGTTAGCTTCTTTCGGCCTCAATTAACTGCCTGGGGCATGGGAAAAAGGTGTGTGTGCATTTTTAGCACAAATTGTTTGGTTTTCTTGGACAGTGTGGCCTCAGGTGTCATGGTGATGCTGCTGTAAATTTTTTTCCCATTTCCCTGTGCATTTTCATTTCCCCTTCCTCTGTGATAGGCTTTGCTTTTTAAATTATCAGGCCTTGAGGCTGACACCAGTCTTGTTTCCCATCCAGCAGAAAGCTGATTCCTAGCTTAGTAATCAAGAGCATGAGTTGCAGCCATTTGCTGGTTGAGATGGGTGTAGGAGAGCCAAGAGCATTTGAAGTTCCTAACTTCAGGCACCTCATTTACCTGTTCAAGTCAGGGACTGAAATTGCATTTGCAGTTGGTGCAAAGGTAAATCTCCCTAGAGGTCCCTTCACAGCACCCTGCTTTGAAGCATAATGGGTGCTCTGACTTGCCCATGGGAGCTACTTGCTGGTGTTGATTTTTCCAGGGAACTTAGCTCCTAGCTCCTGCCTTGGTCCTGGCACACCCCGAGTATGTGCAGTGCCATTGGCAGATGGGCATGGGTGCCCTCCAGGAGCACCCATGAAATCTATCACCCCAATACCCTCAATCAAAACCCTTTCCTGTGCTTCTCTCCTGCAGACATTTGTCAATGATGTGAGGATTCCTGACCAGAAGTACATCACCCTGAAACTGAATGATGTCATTCGCTTCGGCTATGATATCCTTTCTGAAGAGGATTTGGACTCAGGCTTTGTTTGGGTTTTGTGCTGTTTCCTGCATGAAGAGGTACCAGGGCTAATTGTGACTACTGAGGAAGGTGTTTGTTTTGCCTCTTGGAGCCTTTGTATGGATCATAAGCTTGTGTTTCTCCACCATGAACCTGATTCAGAGCACGTTAATCACGGCGCCTGCTTTTTCATTGGACTTTGGATCAGGCCCTGCACTGGCAGTAGTGACTGTGCAGGTGCCTCTTCAATCTCCTCCTAAGGAAGGGTTGCATTTTTTTCTTTTTACTTGGGTGGCAACTGTAGCTGGTACCAGCCAGGAGCAAACATAGTTCATATGGTTTTGTATGAACTAACATCTTCCTATTTTTTTTCATTCAACTTGCATTGTTTTGTTAGTCATTTCACCCAGATGCTTTCTTTCAGACAATTTTCAGGCCTTCAGCATTCAACATTTAGCTGTGGAGCTTGTGGCCAGACCCTTGACTCTGTATTGATTAAAGTTTGCCCGTGCAAATTGCTTCTGCCACAAAATGCAAGAGTAAATCTCTGTTCAGCAATAGCACATTTCACCTCTAGCAAGGGAAGCTAGGTTGCAGTTACTGTTTTATTTACAGACCACAAATCCTGCTGGTGTCTGCTAAAACACCTTTGCTTTCATCCCTTTCCTTTTTTATCCTGATGTGACTGTATGACTGGCTATAAGCACAGATGTTGGCATGCCTTTCTGAGCCTGCAGAGCAATAGTGGTAAGTAGAGGCTCCTATTGCTGTCTTTTCATGTAATCTAAGACTTTTTTCACTTTTTTTCAGTTGCTTCTCTCTGCCAAACTTTGCCCACTCAGGCTGAATTTAGAAGTAGCAAGTGCCTTCTCCAGGTTTTTTGGTCTTTTCTGGGGAAATGTCAGTTAAAACAGTCGAGACACTTTTGAGAATAGAGGCAGAGACTAAGCTATACCATTTTGTGGGGGGGAAATGTTTGGCTGGAACACTCTTGTGCATCCTTGACCCCAAGGCCACATTCTTCTGCCTTTTGCTGTCCCCATGATAATCCGTTTGTGCCTGGCCATGCTTTAGCCCTCAAAATATTCCAAACTTTGAGCCTCACTGGTTTTCCAGGGAACTGGGTACTTCAGCTCTCAGCAGTGACACTGCAGGAGCACTCACTGTTGCAACCAGGATTGCTTAAACTTACGTGTGTGCCATCCTGGATCTGCAGAAAAAGAGGCTTTTCTGGGCCATGTGTAAGATCATACTTGGGGTCTTGGTCACTGTCATCTGGGATCTTGTCATTAAAGGTGGTGTCTTGCTGCACACATGATGAAATCTGTTACAGTCCCATAGGCAATCTCAGTTGTAGCTTTTCTTAACTTTGCAAATGTTTTTTTTTGATGTAGCTGCTTGTGTGTGTTCTGGTCTCTTGATGTCTGGGGAAATGCACAAAAGACTTGCTGTGAACTCCAGTCCTGGGAAGGCAAAAATCAGTGCCTGAAGCATGGGCAGGTTTTAATGGTTGTGATACAGGTTTAAACTTTTTATAGATAGCAATTCTCAGCAATAAGCAGCTGAGTTGAAGTATTTAGTCCTGCAGCCCTTACATGGATATTCAAGTGAAATGAATGATTACACTTAGGAGTTGTAGAATTTATTGCCCTCAACAGGAAAATTTTTAAGAATGTAGGTTTTAGAGTAATCTTTGTACTATGTACTATAGCTGTGGCAGCTATAATGTCTTCCTCTGCTTTGCTGCTTCGGTGCCACTCAGTTTAGCAGAGCTTTCTGTGCACACTGCAGTCAGCTTGGTGTGGATGGCAGCGTCTCCTGAGGTCTCCGCGTCAGCTGTGTCCCGTTGTACTAGAGCATTTCTCTTCTCCATTTAGAGTTTCACTTACAGGCTGTGCAGAGTTTCCCTGCTAGGCCAGTATCACTTGGTTTATTTTTAGTCTAACATTTTCCATCTTTCCTTTTTCCTCCTCTTTGCTTTCTGCTGTGCTGATTGGGTTGTTCATGATGACATTCCAGATGCTAGCTTTTTTTGTTTTTTTTTTTTTAATACAGTGTTGCTGAGGATTATTGCCTGGGCTCAACCATGTGAATGCCTCCCTTCCCAAGAGGTCACAGCAGCTCATGACCTGATTTACTTTTCATCTAGAAAACTGCAGTGACTGAAAGGCCTTGTCAGGGCAAGAGAGCACCACAGTCCCAAGCATTTGGGCAAGGAGCTGAACTCTGCTGCTCCCTTATCCAGTGTGAGACTGGCCCATCTTGGCCAGGATACTGAGTGGTCTGCCTGAAGCTGCCAGCCAGGTGGAGAGGAGCAGGGTGTGAGCTGAGCTGGAGCTCTGGTTGCTCCCCCAGGTCCTGCACAGAGTTGCTGGTGCTCCTTCAGGCTTCTCCTGCTGAGGTCCCCATGTCTGCTGCCACTCTGTTGTCGTGGGTCTGGCCAGCAAACGTAATTGCACACTGTGTCATAAACTGTGCACGACAAAGACCGTGCTGGGCTGCAGCACAGGCAACTTTTACTACCCTGCATATTTTAAGATATTCTGGTTTTATGATCCTGCTTTCATTTTGTGACTAAATGCTAGATTTCTCTGTCCATCCAATTCCTTTGTCTTTCCCTTAACAAGTTCTGTACATTCGAACATGTATGTCCTGGAACAAATTCAACACAAAGTCCCAGAAGAAGCATTAAAGGTAAGAGTGGCTGGGTGTGTGTGGGTGTGGTGTGTGTGTGTATATATATATATATATATTTAAATTTAAGTACTCTAGTGATGGTCAAGCAGACTGAAATATTAAAATACTCTTGATGGCAGTGAAATGTTTCAAAATGTGAGGCTCTCCTTGGATTTCGATTTAATAAAACCCTCCTTTGAGGAGAGATACATTTCCCAGTTATCTCAATTCTGATTTCTCTGTGCTAATATGTAGATCAAGTTATTTATGTTTCATGACTGCCAAAAAAAAGGTTACTTAAAGCTGTAACATGTTAAAGAACAACCAGCACAGGAACTTGTGGGTGAAGCACAGCAGAACTTGTTCCCTCCCAGAAGTGGAGCACAGATGTCTTTTCTGAGCATGGTGACTTAGGCCAGCTCCACCACACCTCCTCCATCAGGCTGAAGTTTGCTTAATTTATTCATATGTACCATCTCATTTTTGCCTTCAAGCTCCCAATTTTTACTTACTGAGCAGTCAGTCCTCTTACAAGTGAGGTGTTTTTTAAACAGTGTTCAGTAGCAGTTAAGAAATATTCAAGCATCCTCTTATCTAAGGCAGAAAAGCAACCCCCTCTAGGCAAGAAAGCTGTAATGTTCAGCTGTGGGACTGGGCTATCAGTGTGCCTTGCATCAGCTCTTGGCTAGCAGATACTGCCTTCTTAGCCCTGCTTCTGTGTTTAGGACTTGGCGAGGATAGGAAATCTAACAGCTAGAATTGGGCAAATGATTCACTGAACTTACTCAGGGATAATCTGGATGGATTCACCCTTCTATTAATTTACTTGTAATAAACTAACTTCTAAATAGCTCATTTACTGTGTTAATATGGAACCTGTTTTAAGGTAGAATCACCTTCCTAGCTGGTGAGAGGGTTTAGAAAAAATAATTAAAATAGATTCCAACTGCCTCTGCCGAAAAACTGAGATAATGCAGATGAGCGCCCTGAAATAATTTGTAATGTTCCTTTAAGAACAAAGGGGATTTCAGGATTTGAATCCTGAATGGAAAATGGCCTGAGTTCTGATTCTTCTCAGTTTATTCTTTAAAGGATTTTCTGATTAGTTATTTTGCAGAGCTAAGTCACAGTGACCTTCTCGTGTACTAGAATTGTCACTTAATGGCTTCCAAATAGGGTATTTCTGCTGTGCTGTACCTTCTACTCAGGTGTGCATGCTTTTTGTTGAAAGACACAGCTGCAGTACAGCCTTTGGGTGATTCTGTTGGTGGGGAAGAGGGGTTCACTGCTGCTTGTGTCTCTGCAGCATGAGAAGTACACCAGCCAACTCCAGATGAATTACAAAGGCACGGCCATGAAGAGGGCGGAGCAGCCCATGGAGCACGGTGTCTATACAGAGTCCCCACAAGCAAAGCTGGAGAAAGGAGAGAGGAAAGCAATTACAGGTACCTGCTTGGGAACCAGTTAATCAGGATTCTGAACAAAGTGCAGCTTGAGCCCTGTACTGGGTGATGATTCTGACAATAGAGTCTTGTGGGTTGCATTTGGGAGCAGTTCTGGAAGGATCATCTTTCTAAATCCCTGGAGTATTCCAGAGTCTCGGTTTTTGGAGATTCAGCCTCCAGAAAAAATCAGCTGATGTGATGGCTCCTACATGCCTTCTCGCTGTGTGTGTTCTGGAAAACCTGTGGGCTGAGCAGGTTTGGTAAGTTTCTGGCACCTGTCTGGTCTCTTTTTAATTTCCTAATCGTGAGCTGGTGTTTGAACAGAGAGGGTGACTCAGAGTAGAGAATGTATGGCTGCTGTGGCGTAGTGCTGGCAGGCAGGCAGGCAAAGAAGCAGTAAGCCTTTCTTTCACAAAACCCTGGATGGTTTTAAATGGCTATATTTCCTAATGTGCCAATATGTAGGATTGAAACCGACTGCCAAACTGGGAGATGTGTGCTTCAGGTTTGCTGTTCCCCAGCTTCAGACCTTGTCTATTTGATAAATTCCTTCTGTTCTCCATTTTGTTACCAACTGCTGCCTTCCTTTAAAGACCCTTTGTCAAACTTGGTTCCTCTGTGTTCCCTATTATGGTTTGCCAAGATCTGCTTTTTTGTCTTATCTCACCCATCTCACCCAAATTCCTGCTTCCTGTGTATACTGTCCTGATGGGTCTCTCCCCAGTTTTGCTCAGGTATCAGTTCAGGGCTTTTTGGAACTTGTTGGTGCCTGGGAGGAAGAAATACGGTTTTAAAGCATACTGGTAACATGATTGGTAGTGTTGGTCTTGTGGCTCCAGGATGGCAGAGCACTTGGAAAGCTTTAGGGTTAAGCATGGAGAGTTGCCCGCTCTCTGTTGGAAGAAGAATCAGCGAGGAGAATGGAGGGAAGGGAATGGGCAAGTAAAAGAGTGAGGTAAACATCTTCGGTGAGGTTACCTAGTGATAGGTACAGCAGCTTTCTAGAAAAATGTACAGCTTTGGGTAAGTCTGTTAAGGCTTCATGATAAGTAAGTGGAGTGGGTTGATTGACCTTAATCTCCCCTGTGTTGTCCTTAGGAAAATCCCCATAAGCTGTCATAGTGCACTAAAACAGTGTAATGTTCCTCCTTAGTCTCCTTGCTGTCTCCAGCTGTGTGTGGAAGCACATGCACCCGTGTGCCTGACTCCCATTTTTTGCACCAAAAAACCTTTTTTGTGTTGCTTTGGGTGTGTCTGTGTGGCTGTGTTTGGGACTGAGCCTGACAAGCGTGAATTTAAAGGGATGGAATTGTGGATGATTAAGTGTGACACTGGGGAGGGTGAGAAGAGGTGAACCCCACTGGGGGAAGAGCTCTCCAGCTGCCTTTCAAGGGGCAGGAGGTTCTTGGAAAGCAATGCCAGTGACTGGAACCACTTAGTGCTTGCTACTACATGGTTCCATGAACCCTCCGGTTTTTATTCTTGCCACCTTCCAAAATACTCTCTCATTGATTTTAACCCACATAGTGTAAGTGGTTGATATTTGGAACACCTTCAAAGCCAGGACGTTGAGTGACTCTTGAGCAAGGTGACCCGTTTCTCTAGCCTGTGATTTGCAGACCTGCATTATGTTTCTGTCATCTTTAGTGGGCACAGAGCAGAGGTCTAAGGCAAAAAGGGCTCTGTGTTCTTATTGGGGACCAGCACTGAAGTATGTCACATGCAGTGGGACTGATGGGCAGAGCTAAAAAAATCTGTAGAGTGCTGCTAACCTCACTGAGCGATAGAGGAAATCAGGACTTTTTGTTTGAAGTACTTTGCTGGATTGGACTGAAGCCTGTGGAAGCAAGAGAGGGAGCATGAGCATTAAATCAGTACCTCGCTCTCCCAAAAGCATCTCTGTCACGTGAGCAGAATGATCAGTGGATCCCTTTCTCATCTGCGATGTGACTAACTCACCTTGTCCTCAGCTGCACGCATGCACCGTTTCTCCTCGGCTGCTGGGAGGAGTGGCAGCAATTTGAAATGATTAGTGAAAAGAAGAATGTAGTGGGGGAGTGGGCTTCCTTAGTGGCAGCAGAAAGAGGCTTTAGGGAAAGAGCTGTTTTGCTAAGCCTGTAGGTATTTAGGAATTTGCATTGACTAATTAAAGCAAGTTCTGAGCGGACAAAAGCCTTTAGAGGGATCGGTTCCCAGGGCCCGGGTGGAAGAGAGGCAGAGGGAATGCAGGCTTTCAGGGAAGCGGTTTAACAAAACAATGTGAACAATTAGAGCTGCTTAGAAATGGGAGGAGGTGAGGGGCTGAGGATAAAGGGATCCAGGGGTGTGAATGGGAAACAGTCAATTTAGTCTTTATGCTGTTGAACTTGCAGCTTTTTGGTGTATGTTGCCTGTAAGCAAGAAAATCATCAGTCTGTGAAATGTTTGAAGCAAGGAGCTTGGTTAATCCTATGGGTTGGAGATGGATATGAATAAGTGTCCACAGTTTGGCTAGTTAATGCTAAAAATAGCTATTAGCTCTCATGTCTAAAGCCTTAAGTGACCAGGAAGCTAGGTAGAGCCTTGAACTGAGCAGACTTCAAGATGGTCACAATCCCTATTCCCATCTGTTGCTACCTGAATTGAGGTACTTGATGAGATAAGCTACTTTGTGGTCTTCGGTTCTCAGCACATAGTTAATCCTCAGGCTGATCTTAATTTTTTGTCTTTTCAAAGCTGCCACAGCCTGATGGGACTAGGTAATCCTGAGTCTGATGATTAACCTGAATAACTGCTGCAGCCCTGAGTTTCCAGGGGTAGAGGCTGCTTGCAGCGTCCACTTGAAATGGGCTTCATCACTTGCCAGGAGTAGGACCGATTGGAGGAGCTTCTGCCGGGATCTGTGAAATAGGTTGGCTCACCAGGTTAGCGTCCGTGTCATTAGTAAATCCTCTCAACAGAGTGGACGACTTGAAAGGCTTGCCGATGTCCAGGGCTGAGGTCAGCAGGCAGCGAGGATGGAGGCAGTGGGAGCTGTGCCCAGTTGTGAAGTGGTTTCCATGGTCTTTGGCTGCTTTCCCCATGAGATCATGGCAATAGCTATTTAGACACATAGCTCTGCCCTAGCCTTTAATTTAAGGGAGTGGTGTTGTATCTGCTTTTTTGCTTGAACTAGAGGGTGGTAACTGCAGCGTGTTTAAGGTTTGACCATGTACTTGATACAAATAAATTTGTGATTGTCAGCCCGATTTGAAAGTCCCTGGGACCCGTGTATGTTCACAGCAGGTACAAAAGACCAGGGCTTAGATTAGCCATGCACATATGAAATAAATAGTGTGGCAAAGAGTCAGAGAATTGCTTTATGATTATTCCTACTAGGTCTGAATTCTCTACTTTCAGAGAGGAGTTAAAAAGCAGAGATGTAAGGAATTAATTTTAAAATGTTGTAGCTAGATCATCTTTTTTTCCCTAAGGCCTCTGCTGTAAGAAGCCTACTCTGCATCTTCTGGAGATGGACATTATTGTTATTAATAATGAATCAAAAACAGTTTGACTTAAGCTGGATTTCTCATGCTTTTGTTATGACTTGCAGTAGAGAGCTTCAAAGCTGTGCGTGCTTCTGTGAGCAAAGAAGTTTGCTGTTGCTGACTGTCTCTCTCTCACGACGGTGTGAAGCTTTGTGAAGATTTGGGCAAAGCACAGCCCTCAGTCCTGTCCTGACCACAGGGGACACCTTCAAGGGAAATCAGACCCTGCTGTTTAGTGGGAGCTGCATGCTTGTCTTGAAAGCTCTTCCTGCTTGATGATGGAAAGCAGCTTTAATACAGTATTTCTCCTTTGCCTTTCATCACCTGGACTGTATTTTTTGTTGTGCCCTTGTGTTCTGTGTGATTCACTTCTTCATAAATACATCCTTTGTACTGACATGTCTCATTCTCTCTTTTGGTGCCTCTCCTTCAGATGATCAATAGTTCTGTATTAATTTAACAGGCCACGTTTTTGTCAGACTGTTAAGCGAATGGACTTCCCTTGTTCTGTGCTAAAACAGCCTTCATTTTTCCTTTTGAGTGACTGCCCCAAAGACAGAAATCCAGGAGCAGAACATGTGTATGTCAGTGGTCTTCCCTGTATTACACCATCACTGGTAGCTCAGTTTTTATCTGGCTGAATGCTTGTGCTGACCTCAATTCAGTTATCTAAAAGGATGGTTTTCGGGCTGCCTGCCTGAATTGATGAGCCAAGAAATATGTCTAAATGAATTGGCACCATCTGGGCGGCCTGGCACGGAGTGGAAAGAGGTGGTAACAAGCTGCCATCAATTGGAGGAAGTCTCATGTCATTAAAATGACTGAGCAGTTCGTTTTCATTGGTGTTCTTCCCTTCACTGCTGACTTGAGCAAGCCCCAAATTTCTCTGTTCTCGAAAGGGCATCCATCTTACACTAAAAGAGAACAGACAGGAGGTGGCTTCAGGGTGTTTTGCATGTCTCAGGACACAGGCAAACATGGTGCTCTGGATGCTGCAGGTTCAGGTTGAGGTTGCTACCCAAAATGGATCCCAGCTGGTGAAGAGCAAAGCCCGCTGGCACAACTGCATGTGTAGCTGCTCCCTGGCCCACTGCTGTCACAGCCATCTGTTTTAGCTGCCTTCCCATCATGCCTTTTTTTTCCCTCTCCCCTTTTCCTACAATGTTGTTGTGTTAGAGCTGGAGCTGGGATAGGTGTCAGTTGTGCTGGCAAATTAGAAGGGACAGAAGCTTCTGACATGAGCAGGGCAGCAAATTCATGTAGCTCTTTGTGCCGGTTTTGGCTGGGGTAGAGTTAATGTTCTTCACAGTGGCTGGTATGGAGCTGTGTTTTGGATTTTTGCTGAACACAGAGTTGTTAATATAGAGATGTTTTTGTTATTGCTGAGCAGGGCTTACACAGAGCCAAGGCCTTTTCTGCTTTCCATACTGCCACGCTGGCGAGGAGACCGGGGCTGCATGGGAGGCTGGGAGGAGACAGCCAGGACAGGTGACCCAAACTGACCAAAGGGATATTCCGGACTATATCACATGCTCAGTATATAATATAGGGGGAAGAAGGAGGGAGTGGTAGGGGATGTTTGGAGTGATGGTGTTTGTCTTCCCAAGTCACTATTACGTGTAATGGAGTCCTGATTTCCTGGAGATGGCTGAACACCTGCCTGCCCATGGGAAGTGGTGAATGAGTTCCTTGTTTGGCTTTGCTTCTGTGCACGGCTTTTGCTTTGCTTATTAAACTGTCTTTATCTCAGCCCATGAGTTTTCTACCTTTTACCCTTCTGATTCTTTCCCTGATTGTGCTGGTGGGGGAGTGAGTGAGTGGCTGTGTGGGGCTTGGTTGCTGGCTGGGGTTAAACCACAACACTCTTCTGAAGCCAGATAAATCTGGCTCAGGATCTGGCTGCTTTCAGCAGTAGGCAAGAATGACGGTGACTGTGTCACTTGACAATGTTATTCAAGATGCAAATTAATATGAATGCTCAGTGGAAACATTAATTGCTCTTAAAATATTGAAACTGTCCCTGAATAGCAAGATACTGACTCTTCAGCTTTCCATCTGTGCTTTTTGCAGTTTTAAAATGAAGTTCCAGTTTATTGTGGAGGCTGGGAGAGGAAAGGAATGAAACCCCACACACACAAATGTGCAGTTTTGTCACAGATGCTGTAACAGGCATTGCAGGTGGGGCCATGTGAGCTCTGTGTCATGGGGCACGAGGAGCTTTCTGCTGCTGTGCAGTGAGTGCAGTGCAGTGTCTCCCACCCTGAGTGCCCCAGATCTCTGCAGTCTGGCCAGCCTGATGCACTCTTTTTAGGTGTTCCTAGACCTGCCCTGGGGTTTTGACTTTGTGCTAGCTTTTGTCAGAGGGGCAGTTAGGGAAATTTCCAAGTACCTGTGAGGGCCCAGGGAAATTTGAGACAGCAGAGGAGCTGGCTCATTATTCTTTATAAATCTTTTTTTTTTTCCCCTTCAGCTTCAATTGCAATCCCAAAGTTCCTCATCAACAGGAAAGGTCTGACCAGAAGTCTGACTTACTCCCCTGGCTGCCTTTTCCCTGTAGTAGAAAAGCTCCTGGGTGACAAAGGCAGAAGCTCCTGTAGTTTGTACACAGATCGGACACAGATCTTGGAGCAGTTTCTGGGGAGACTTCTGTCCTGCAGGATGGGTGTGAGCTCTCTTAGCTCACTTCTGCCTCTCTGGGCACAAAATTGCCTTGGAATAGATCACTGGCATCTTCTAGACTAGGGGGCCTTTGGGATCCCTTTGGGGCTGGGATGTGCTGGAGAGATGAGCTGTAATGAGGCAATTCCTTCCAAGATGCAAGCAGTAACAGCACCCATCCTTGGGAAAGATGCTGCTTGTGCAACAGTCGAGTGCAGGTGGTCTTTGCATCTCATCTGTAAGGTAGTTGATCCCTTTAGGCACAAATTACCTCAGACATAACTGGCTTTTGCTGATGGATTTGTGTTAAAGTGCTGATCTCCTTCCCCTGGCTTCCCCAGATAGCTGCTTCTTGGCCATCAACCCTAAGATCTGTACTGCAAGTCAGAGGATAGTAATCCATTGTGTGCCCAAAAGAAGTGCCTGACGTTGGTGGAGCAGATCCTGCATGGTTGGGGTGGGGTCTCGTGGGCAAGTTACAGCACGGAAAGAGGATGGTAGGTTTCTGCTGGACTGTGTGACAGAAGCTCTTAGCCCAGCAGAAACCAAACCCTACACTGGAGTGCTTCTGTTCACAGACAACCTCGTGAATAGGTTTTTAAATTCCTCCCCCCGCTCTGTCCCATGAGTGGTTTAACCTTCATCAGTTATGAAACATATTGCTTGGCAATTCCAATTTATCATGGTGAGAAATGCTTCCTCCTTTGAACTTTCAAAGGCCGCCTACATAATAGGAACATGGTTTATCTTCCACGCACCCTAGGCAGGGAGGAGAGTAATACTTTCAGCCTCTTTTGATCCTCAGTGTGAAGGGAGGCTGCGTGGTTAACTTTGAAACATGAAGGAGGTCTCTTGAAAAGGGCCTCTGGGCTGCATCTGTAAAGTAAAATTTTTGCCTGTGGACTGTCAATGTATGAGTTTATGTATCTGGAATGATTCTAGAACACAAATATCTGAAGTAGTGGCCACTGGGTCTGTGTAGCTTTAGAGAAACAGCAGCATAAAATCAGGCTTCTTTTTAATTTGAGTTACTTAATTCCCCTTCCTCTCATGACTTCCCTTATGCTAATGACTGCTTTCTGCCATGTCCCTATTAGAACAGGGAATGCAAAATTGCAGGACTGTTTGAGAGCTGCTTTGCACAGAGCAGTGTGTGGTTTGAAAACCACAAGCTGAGCAGCAGCTGGCAGTAGAAGCCCAGCTATGGCTGTGGAGCTGGAGCCAGCGTTAAGACATGGCCAGTTAGAGCTGCTATGAGCAGAGGTAGAAGCAGCCTAACAAAGCTGTATCTTAATCTCAGCCCCTGACCTATCCCGGTGTTTCTATCACCTTTAGATGAAAGAACAAAAGCTACTTTATTTGCTTCTCTTAAACTATGAAAAAACCATAGTATTAACTGTACCACAGGCAAATTGGGTGTATTCTTTTTGCTTGTTGCATAAACAGCAGCAGCCCAAGGCACTGCCAAAACACAGTCTTGTTTTGTGGGATACAAAACAAGAAGCAGTGGATCAGCTCCACTGAGTGGGTGCCAGTTGTTGCAGTGAAGCCCTGATCTTTCAGTGAGTGCTCACTGAGCTGAGAAATAATGTAAGCCGGGCTCTTCTAGAGGAAATTCTCCATGAGAAAAACCTTTGTCCTACAATGACTCTGTAACTCACTTGGTTTACTATAAGCTTTAGAGAGCAAGAGTTTACTACTTCTTTATGACTGTGTAAGGAGATGACTTTACCATTTTTCCTAAGTTTGTAATGATTTGAGAAATTTCCTGTTGGGGAATGTGTGCCACTTAGAGTGGGAGTGGTAAATAGTGGAAAAATCCCTAGCCTGGGGACATCCAAGGACATGGTGGGGCAAAAAAAGGTAGAGCTAAAGTCTTCCCATTTAAGGTGAGGAAAAAAGTCAGATTTTCACCTGAATTTCAGGTGAGTTGAAGACAGTTTTGTGGTTAGTGTTTTATAGTCTGTCCTGCCAAAAATCTTCCACTTTGTGTGAATAATAAGGCTAGAAAAGCCAGTATCTGGGAAATACAGCTATGAAAGACAAGGAAGGGAGGTGGTGTTCGTCTCTTGCTATTGCAAGGTAGCAAGATATGTAGAAAGGAAAAAGGGGTGAAACAAAGAAAAGCCTGAACATACTATTATGTATAATTTGCTGTTATAACCATGGTGTAACAGGTTCATGGTCTCATCTGGCCCTGCTGTTTTTCCCCTTTTGGCATGTGGTTGAACCTGGTAAATTGATATTTTCTGTATTAAAGTATTTGCTTATCCTCTTCTAGAAACGAATACTTACCGCACCCCTCTCTATGGGCAGCCCTCCTGGTGGGGGGAAGATGATGCAAATAACAAGGAGGAGAGAAGGCAAGAGGAACATTACTCAGGTAATGGAGGTGATGTGGGGTGGGGAGAAGATAGGGGACACAAAATTTTGTCACACTTTTGATATTTACTGTGTGAAGCCACCCTGTTTCAAGACTTTAATTACCACTTCTTTTTTGTGCTTGTATTTGCACATTCCTGTGTGCAGGTTGCTGCTGCTGAAACTGGAATAAGGGAGAATTAAAATGTTTTCCCTAAAATATTTGGCCATTAGAAGCAGCAGTTGTGGAGTAAATCACTGAACTTGTATGAAATGTAGTTATATGGCAGAGCTGTATCTGTTTCTCTCCTCATCAGCCTTAGGAGCCATTTAGTCTTAACATTCCTGTTGTTGTCAGTCTGTGTGTTTGGAAGAGGCATCTTATTTTCACTTGTGCAGTATTCCTGATGTTTCTATCAAGCATGTTCTCTACTGCACAAAGAAGTGTTTTATTTCAATGCACACACAGTATATCTGTTCTCTAGCAGAGAGGGATTGTGATTAGTAGCCTTTTCAAGAAGTTGAAACAAATGAGTTGAGTAGTACTGAAAAAATGTGATTTTATCCTTTTTTCCCCCCTTTTGTAGAGAGATCAAAAGAGATAACCCAACATGAAGAGGAACTGAATGGGAATATTTCTACTTATAGAGATGCCCAAGAACAATCTGTGTTTGCCTTCCGGAGAGAGCCAAGTTATTTTGAGATTCCAACTAAAGAATTTCAGCAGCCATCAAAATCTTCAGAAACACAGGTCCATGAGATCCCAACAAAGGATGTTGATGCTGTGGTAGCCCCTGTTGTACAGAGTCATGCCTCTTTCACCATTGAATTTGATGATGGTACCCCTGGTAAAATAAAGATAAAAGACCACGTAACTAAATTTTCGCTCAGACAGAGAAGACCCTACAGTAAGGAACCAGCTCATACAGAAGTGATGTCAGCGGAGAGCAAAGTGGCTGACTGGCTTGTCCAGAATGACCCAAGCCTGATGAGAAGGCAGTCTGCAGGAGATGATGTTTACAGTACCAAGAGTGACCTGCCAGTTCATGTAAGGACGCTTAAAGGTGAGTGAATGCCTTGTCACGTGGACATAGCGCTCTGTTGGCCATGCAAATGCAGCGTAATAAAAGAGGAAAACCCTTCTCCTGTCAAGGAGAACCGGACTTAATTATCTCTGCTCCAAATTTGCAAGATGAAGAATATTACTTTAATGACTGTTAATATTTTGAATGCAGCTAGCATGCTTTTCACCTGGCCCTGAAGTCATGTGTGATGTTGGCTTGGGAACACTCTAATGTGACTCCTCTACACCTATCTATAATGCCAGCTCAACAGTAACTGGTTGAAAAAAGGATTTTAAATGTCTAAAACAGTTTCCACGTGGTCAGGCAGGCTGATAAACACAGATATTTCAGTGAATTTTGTTCTCTTGGCTTCTCCTAGCTGATGGAATGACTTTTGTCTTTAACTGTAGTCCAGAGCAGTCAAGCATTACCATCCTGTTGTAGTAAGTCTTAAGTGTGATCATCTGGTAATGACCAGAGCCAGTTGGTTGGATGACAAAAGGTCCTGACACAGAGACTACCGGTAGAGTTGAGATACACATGATCCCCAATAGAGGAAATTGTTGTGCTTGTAGATAAAGTTTTCTTCTCTTAACCTAAAGCTTGTCTGAAATCCTCTGCTCAAAAACATCAGATTTTGTGGACCTCTGTCTTGTTAAGTCTATCACTGAGGAATTCTTTGGGGATTTTCAAAGGTCCGAGGTGAAGCTTGGAGCCCAGTTCTTACTGCAGCTGGTGGGACTTATATGATTCTGATGCAACTTTGAATATATTTTGCAAGATTTAGGCTTGCTCGGGATTCCCTCTTGGGCCATGCACTGAACAGCTCGGAGGAGACCACTGATTCCTGCATTCTCACTGCCTTGCCTCTGGAAAAGCTATTGTTTTGAACTGCAGCTTGAGCTGATGAAGTCATATTGAAGGTTACCAGACCTACTTGTGCTTGAGGTCCTACTTAAACCACGACAGAGCTATACCTTGTTTTCTCTTAAAGGAATATTTACTTTGACCTTCTTGGAAAAAATCCCCAAACCTTGTCATAATATGAAGAGTTTTACATATTACACCTCCAAATTGCTGTTTTGGGTACATAGTTTTGGGAACCCTGTATGGTCATAAAGGTCTCACATTCAGCCATGGGGTTTGGCATGGCATGGAAATTGAACTACTTTGTTGCCATTGCTTGGTTCTAGTCCTTCCCAATAAGGGACAGAGTTGAGGTGCCCTGTTTGGTTATTTAGGATCTTATTTTCAGTGTACTGTGACTGATGAAAGGGTTTGTGTTGGGATTTTTTATGTTATTGTCATGCTGGATTTTGTTGACTTACTGGAGAACATTGTCAGGGATAGAAATGTGCTTCAGTGGTTTTGCTCTTTCCTCTTGGAGAAAAGTAGATAGAGTTGGGCAACTATTGCTGTTGTGATGCACAGGAACACTAGAGACTGGCTTCATTTGCCTCTCCACAGTCCATAAGGCATGGAAAGAAGTTGAGGTAATTCAATGCATAATTTGCATATCAAGATATCAGTGCTGGAGATTTGATTAAAACATACAGTGTTGATGGCCTGAGGAGCTGTTCCACCTCTACTTTGGCAGGTATCATTTATCTACGATAGCTGTGCAACATGTTCTTCTGGCAGGGCTAATTTTGAAGATGTCTTGGAGGCTACTGCTGGCTGCCTACCAGGTTTGGGTCTCCAGGATCAGAGATGCCCACCACTGGGGCTCTCTAGCAACATTTGTTCACTTCCTGGAACAATGTGGTGAATGTAAAGCCTGGTATCAAGACTGCAGGGTTCAGGTCTTAGCACCTTGAGGGGATGTGCATGGTGTTCTGCTGGGGCATCCATGAGCATGGTGCATGTTTTTCTTGTGTCCTCACTGTTTTGCATTCATCAGAGCACTTAGCCAAGACCTTTAATTTAAGAACTTTCCCTTCCAAGGGTGAAGCTTATCAGCCCTCAGGGCACAATGCAGAGTTTGCTGGCTTTCTTCATGAGTGTGTTAGGAATCTCTTCATAGAACTGACTCCTGGGTTGAATGGACCTTGCATTAAATTCTAATCTTTCGCAGTTAACTTGATGTAATAAATGGTCTTCACCCATGAGTCTGGAGAACTTGCCAAGTAGGTTTGAGCAGTTTTCCTTTCAAACACGTGGTGTTTTAGCCAGTATATCTTGCTACATATTACAGTCTAGAGCGCAGAGACCTCTTTCCCCGTTCTCCCGATGACAGGTTCCTGGTCGTTGACTGAATCGTGTTGTGTGCCTTCACACCCGTTTCCTTCTCCAAAAAAAGGTTTGTTTTTTGTTTTACTTTTAACTTTTTGTTTTAATTTTAACTTTTTGTTTTACTTCAACTTACTTTCTGAGTGTCCTGAGCTAAGGTGCTGAGGGGCAGGCAGGCACTGATACATAGAGACAGTTGTAAAGATGGTTGTTGCTAACATAAGTGAAAATAATTACAAACTTAGTTTAAGCTTAGTGAACTCTTAAGTAATGGTTTAATCTTTACTTGGCTGGTGATAGGATGGTGTAACTCATGGGGGTGTCATGGTGCGATTCTTAAATCTCCAGGAAAAGTAAAGAATCCTGCAAAATTACTTTTGTTAGCCTCTGGTTTGTTTTGCCTTGTAGAGGAGGGTGACATGGGTGCGTCACGAGATGCATGTACTTGTAATGCACTGAGCCAGTCTTTCATCATGGGGATTCACTTTCATGGGATGCAGTGCGAGGGTTTTATTTCCTGATCCTGCAGAGATATTTCTGCTCTGTAACGAAGAGAACCCAGTGAGGTGGTCTTGGACTACAGTAATTGGATAAAATGGCAAAATTATATAATCATTTTTATTGAAGTTGAAAAAAGAAGGAAACAAAACATTAGGTATGTAAACCAATTACCATTACAAAATCAGAAATCCATGAGGTTGAAAGTACTTCTTGAATTATTTTTAAATAAATAATTAACTTGGTAGCCAACCAGTGGTGAAAAGTGGGGTCAGGAGAGAGCTGCTTTCTCTTTTATTTCTTCTGATGGGGTGCAATCCCTGTACCACACAGATGTCTTTGGAGTTTTTTAATCTTATAGAATGCTTTTCTTGTATCTGAAATGATAAAATTCAACTGGGAGGTAATGACAGGGCTGCAGTAACTGAGAGTATGAAGGTCAAATGTACATACCTTGTTTCCAGGCCATAGGCACGAGGACGGGACTCAGAGTGACACCGAAGACCCCAAGGCAGAGAAGGAGACCACGACGGGCGGCGAACGTCCAACAGAGCAGACGAGGCTGCAGCGCCAGATGAGGCGTGATCCCCACGAGATGCTGCACAACAAGCAGGCCTTCGTCATCGAGTTCTTCGAGGACACGCCACGGAAGAAGCGGTCCCAGTCCTTCACGCACAGCGCTCACTCATCCCAGAGTGACACGGATCCGGGGCTGAAGAACAAGGTTGACAAGCGTAAGAATGCGTTGCCGGCGGAGAAGCCAGGAAATTCAGTGCCGCCATCCCACCTCACAGCCCAGGTGGGCAAACCCACCAGCAATTCCTGCGGGACCCAAAGAATGAGCTCCTTCAAGAGGGAGAAGACAGAGGATCGGATCAACTCTTCATCCTCTTCGGCTCCCAGAGCCAAAAGTTATGGGAGCGTTGGGAGGAAGTCTAAAATGGCTCAGGATTTTATGGCCGAGTACTTGCGTGAGACGGCTCAGTCTGGGAAGCCAAGCGCTGAGAAACCAGCCCCTGTGCCAATGCCAGTAGCTCCGCGCGTGGTTATATCCTCGGAACCAGAGCCTGCCTCTGCTCCACCTCCAGAAGTGAACTCTGCCCAGGGCAGGAGGAATGACGAGGAAGACAGTGTAAGCGAGACCGGCACATACACCATTGAGACAGAGTCGCAGGACAAAGAGGTGGAGGAAGCGCGAAAAATGATAGATCAGGTAAATGCTGCTTTTCTGTGCTCGGCCAGTGAGCTGAGGGCTGAAGGCTTGGGGGGCCTAAATTAACTTGTCATGAAGGGATGCAATTGGGTGCAGCAGGGGGTTATGGTTAGGGGTGAAAAATCATCCTGGGTGACCCGTGCTAAGGATAGGCCCCAACAAACTGTGAGGCTTGTCTTTAAAAAATCCCATCAAAACAACAGAATTACAAACAAACAAAAAACCACGGAGTAAAAGAAGGCAAGATATGCCCATGGCAAAGAGCTGCCTTGCTTAAAAAATGGAATTTGGATGCAAAAGTGAAAGAGTGGGTTTGCCATCTGTTTAGAGGAAAGGCAGCACCTGAATAAAGATCAGGCTGATCCTGCTGACAGCAGTGGCTGGGAGCAGCTCTGCTCTCTAGGACTGCTCCCAAGCCTCTGCCTTGGCATTGCATCACCTCCTGCCCACTGTTAGGAAGATGGGAGCTGCAGCCCATCACTGATGCGTCATCCCATGGTAGGCCACAGGAAATGCCAGGGGCTGGTGCTTACAAGCCTTAGTGGCAGATGTTTCTGTATTTGGCTGTGCCTGATTAGAAAGGCAGTGCTTGCTGTCAGGGCAAGTGGCAGCTGGCTGAGAGAGCAAAGGGTGTGATCTAGGGCAGAGGCAATCCCAGATGGATCTCTACTTGTTTGGATTTTGCAGTGAATGATAGCCTAAAAACAAAACCCCAGAGATGAGGGAGGCTTAAGAAGAACCCACCCAACTAAACAACCGCAGGGCAAACCAAAGTTTGGCTGATTTTCAGGTTTAACTCTCATCTGCGGTCTATTATGAAAACAAAACTGGCAAGTTGTTATGAAGATTTAGTGAAATGTAGTCAGGAGGATGGCAAGGTTTAAAGGAAGCCTTAATTGAACCTGGCTTTAGAGCTTTGTATACAGTGTTTATGAGCCTGGATCTAGCTTCTCTCTTTTGTTCTCTATTCCATTTGTTCCTTACATCTTGTTTGAAATGTGACCGGAAGCTTTCAGGGCATGGTATTTAAGCCACAGCAAGGTCCTAGTCCTGACTTTAGATCACTGATTGTTCTTGTGGGGAAATATGAGGGAAGATGCCACAAAAATACAGATATTTCTGGGGAGTAGTCTTGGCAGCCATGTGACTTGAGCAGGCAAACTGACCAGCTTTGGGTACTGACTGTGCCATGGGCTTGGTGCAGTGCAGACCTGCCACTTGTGAAACAGCTGATAACTGAACCTCAGGGATCCTGTCCAGGAAGAAAGAAAATGAATTCTGGACTTGCTTAGGTTCTGAGGTGTCTTTGCTCTGTATTCCTCCACCATTGCATGCACTTCTTTTTAACAGAAGTGAAAGCGGAGATCTTTATGGCCGTCTCTGTTCAGCCAAGGCACCCTCTGTGGTGGTATCTTCCTCTGAACTTCTTGCAGTCAAGTGAGAGGAACAAGCCCTTCTGAGGCATGAGTCTTGGTCATCCCCCATAGGAAGGCCTGCTTATCTTCAGGGGCAATCTGTCCAACGAGCTCAAACACTCACCCATCTCAGAGGTGCATCCTTTCCCAGTTCCTTGTGGCAGTGCAGGGCTGTTTTGCTCAGCCCACTCACAGCTACAGTCTATTAAAGGCACTGAGGATGGAGCTTTCCCATTTTCTTTGTCTAATTCTTCGTGAATGAGCTGGTAAATAGCTTTTCTGACACACATCCTAAATTTCTCCGGGCCAAAAAGGGACTCCTTTTCAGTGAAAGTTACTGCTGTTAAAGGCAACACCCCTAAATAATGAGGGTGAGAGGAAAGGTGGGTGTGAGTGGAATTCTATGATTAAGTATATTTAAAGCTGCTACTGTGGAGTACAGAAGAAAATTATTTACATAGTTTGCATGGAAGCATTGGCAAGTGTTTCTGGCCCCTTGGGATCATAGTTTGTGTGTGACTAATGTTTCACGGATTTGGATTTTTGACTAATGTTTTTCTGTTTTCTTGCATTTTAATATTCCCATGCAAACATCTTTTCAGGTTTTTGGCGTTCTTGAGTCTCCTGAATTTTCCAGAATCTCTTCAGCCTTTCGACCAATAATTAAAGGTGAAAAAGGTGACTCTGGTTCTCAGCATCTAATCAGTGAAAATGGCACTAGTCAGAAGTCACCCTTGCTCCAGGCATTTTCCTCAAAAGCTGTGAATGGGTCTCAGGCTGAAGCACAGGTATGGGTAGTCCAGGTGGATTTCCTGGGATGGTGGAGGTGTAGATGGGTTTTCTGTCTGGATGTAAATGTGATGTGTAGCTTGATTTCCATTTTGAGCAGACCAAGTGATGTCTGTATGAGAGGAGAGATTTTATGACTAGGATTTGGTGTGCAAACCGTCTTTCTGACCTCACCTTCCCCACCTTGTTGTAGATGTCTGCAGCCACTCAAGGGAGTCAGAAGTGGGTGTCGAGGTGGGCGAGCCTTGCGGACAGTTACTCTGACTCTGGATCTGTCTCTGGGCAGGGTGATGGAAGTGCAGGTAAGTCTTATCTGACACCGCTGTTTGAGGGTAGCTGAATCTAAACCAGCATGATGGAAAAAGCAGAAATTAAGGGTGTCTGTGTACCTGGCTGTAGCTTGTTTTCTGCTTTAGCTGCAGTAGTTGGAGATGGGAAGCGCTGAGTGAATTGTTCCTAGTGGATGAAGATGGAGAGAGCCTCTGGTTTGCATTTTGGAGTTATTCAAGAGGTTCTTAAATACTAGGTTTGACATAACTAACAGGAACCTGGGAAGGAGAAAGCTTATAAGGGGCTTTGGGTGCTAACCAGCCCTGAGCTGTGATTCCTTAGACTGCCTTATGATGCCAGATGAGAACCCTCTGCATGTAGCCTTGGAGTTAGTTCCTGACTTGCATGTTTTTTGTGTGCTTCTCCTGTGTCCGGCTGTGCTGAGAATTTAGGCTGTTCTGGGGTTTGCTGTTGAGTGGCAGGTTTAAAGGGTGGAGATCAGCATAGAAAACTAGATATGGTGGGGAAGAAAGGAAGTTGGAGGACATCAGACTCCTGTCATAACTTGGAAGACACCTTACAGACCCTGTGGTCCTCTTGGTGTGTGAGAAAAGGAGAAAAGCACTTTGGCTCTTGGAAATGTTTTCAGGTTTTTTTTGGTTGGGATTACTTGTCATACCTTCTTGCCATCGGCAGCTATAGATAAATCAGATAAAGATTAGAAGAAACCTTTGTTTCAGAGATCATTGCCACTGTTTTCACACATTGTAGGATACCTGACTCCTGGAGTGCTTGTAATATTACCATAGCCAAATAACCAGTTATCCTGGTATTTAAAGGTGGTATCAGATATGGAGGCCTGGCCAGCAGCATGGGAGAAGTACGAGCACTCTTTCTATGGAGCATGTCCCTGCTGATAAGCCCACATATGCTGGGGCACTGAGCTCTAATTCAGAGCCTCTTGATTATTACAGGGTCTTTCTCCTGGGACTTTGCTCTGGGATATGAGAGTAGGAGTGAAAAGTAGAGTAGGAGTACTGTGAAAAACACCATCTATTTAATCAAATGGGCAATGTTGTTCAGAATGGCACTTAAAACATGGCATCACTGATGTCTGATGGCTTTTCATCTCATTCCTGTGGCCTGATTGATGCCAGATACCAGCAATGTCGTTATCCTCTATGGTGCTTGTACTGAGAGGTATATTATGGGAGAATGAATCTGACATACTGCCTTGAGAAGGGAAGCTGTTGAGCAGTGTGATTCAGCAAAGGAATTAAGTTTAATGTCTGTATTGATAAACCTGAGAGAGCAGGGACCAGCCAGGCCTTGATGATGTTCATATTACATAAAATCTTAGTTCTAAGTACATCTTGTGAGTGCTTTTGTGGACTTGCACTTTGCAGGATCAAGCTCTTCCTAAACAAATAAATAAATAAGTGGCACAGTTTTACAGTAGTTGATTCTTTTCCACTTAACTCTCTTCAGAAAGCGGGGTACCCCCAAAACCTGGGGAACCAGAAAACTCTGTGCCCTCGAGAACGAGACGCCTTCTTCCCCAACTTCCACCAAGCGATAAATCAGACGGCCCCACTCCCACAGGCCTTGTGTGCCAGGAGTCCTATTCTGAGGTTACCAAGAGAACCATCATGAAGGACCACTGTGTGGAAGCCTATGGCGATTCCAGCAGCCGCCTCTTCATCCAAGAAGACCTGGATCCGGATAGCCTCAGCGATGCCAGCAGATCTGACGATGGCTTCAGCATGGAAAAAGGCAAGAAATACAAAGAGAACAGCAAAATGCTAGAGCAGATGGGGGAAGACAATAGATCAGACAGCCGGCAGCCAGGAGCCTCCCGGATCTCTCACGTGAGAGCTGTGAGTGAGCCAGTTTCTACTTCGTTCTACATTGGTGATGACAGCAATGATGCGGGGGTTCCCTCCAAGCTCTCTCTGAGCGTGTCCCATGCTCGAGCAGACAAGGATAGCAGGGATCCGGAGTTTTCCTTCAAGTGTGCTGGCACACCAGTTTCTGGAAAGCCACCGGTCAAAGATGTTAGTGCTTATATAAACGCGGCTGGAAAAGTTGTTATTTCCCTTCATCAGAGTCTTCCTCAAGATCAAGAAAACATGTCAGGAAAGGAAATGACATCTTTTGTTAGACAGGAAAGTTTTACCAAAGATAAATCAAGCAGTGGTGTTCCTCAAAATAAACTCCCGCATATTTCAAGTCACCCTCTGCTTAAAGATTTAGAGGCTGTTCGTTCCACTCGTATGGACTTTAGTCAGGACACTCATCTTCTGCTTAAGGACACTGAAACTGCCTTGGCAGCACTGGAAGCCAAATTGCTTGGTCAAAGCCAACAGCTGGAGCCCTCGGAAACTGCTGGTCAGCTGGAGGACTCCTTGTCAGGGGACTCGGATGTAGACACTGCCAGCACAGTCAGCTTGGTGAGTGGCAAAAACGTCCCAGCAAGTGCCCCGAAACGCAAAGCAGTCGCGAGCTTGCAGAAGGAGAAATCTTCCTCCACACCATCCATCCAGGACCAGTGTGGGCAGCCCAGCGCTCGGGACAGGCTGACGGAGAAGCGGAAAACACAAGCACCAGAGGCACCAAACCGAGCAGAGGCTGCCAAGCGCTTCCAGATGAAGCGCAGCACTGGGACTCGAGGATCGCTTGACTTCACAGATGACGAGAGAAGTTCAAACTCTCCCTACTTATCAGTCCCAGATGCAGTTGTGTCTGACCACGAGCACTCGGTAACCCGGCCAGTTCCCAGGAGGAAACCTTACACTCAGACCACCAAGGAGGACCAGAGCAAAACAACCTCGAATGTGCAGAAAATCCAGCAGGTTCTTACCCGGTCCAACAGTTTATCCACCCCACGGCCCACAAGGGCCTCAAAGCTACGCCGTGCCCGGCTGGGAGATGCTTCGGACAACGAATGCGTGGATGCCGAGAAAACAGCCTCCAACCCTGACACCACCGCTCAGAGCACCAAACAGCCCGCGGAGACAAAGAAGCTCTCGCGGCTGGACATCCTGGCCATGCCCAGGAAACGGGCGGGTTCATTTACAGTGCCCAGTGACTCGGAGACGGCGCAGTCGAGGACGGGGTTTTCGGGCCGCAGCGCGGAGTCCTATCGAAAGGCGGGCGTTTCAGACGTGAGAGCTGCAGCCAGGAAAACGGTGGCTGCTGCCTCTGCCAAGCAGCCTTTCAGCAGGACCCGTTCAAGCAGTGTCAAGTATTCCTCGTCATCGTCCTGTAAGTGCTCCTGCTTTATATTTCTCCCCTGTTCCCCTGTTTCTGACTTACAGGCTGCACATGGCTGCCAAGGATTAGTATCACAGTCGCACAGGTGCTGCCTTGGTGAGTACAAAAGTCTGCATTAATGAGCAGCACAGTTGTTGAGAGTTCCTGTGGGTTTGGAGACAGCAGAGCGCTCTCATACGCAGCAAGATGGTATTGTGGTGATGTCTGTGAGGATACTACAAACAGCTACTTTTCTTTTTTTCTCCAGTGGTTCTGTTTTTTGAACAACCAGTTGCCATTTGACAGTTGGCTATATTTTTGTTTAAAGGATAGAATTTAATCCCTTTCTAATGCTACAAGAAATTCTGTTCTGTTTTACTTGTAAGATTCGAAGTTTTCTCCCAGAGAGCTTATAATGGTGTTGGTGACAGCTGATGTCCAAAGTAGCCTGTTTGAAGGCATCTGAAGCAGGAGAAGTTGTGAAAGCTCTTCCCTTGTTCTTCCTGTAAATGTAAATACAGAGCTGGACCCTGCACATTGATTACCCCAAGAGGTTGACACTTCTGTGTATTTCCACTCACTTTTGCCATAGCTAAGGCAGGTTTGCAGTCATGATTCCCACAAGGCAGAGGTGTGGGGACTACATCGCCCTGTAGCTGAGCTCTCAACAAACCCTTGAAATATCAGCATTTGTCATATCGAAATCAGCTGTCAATTAAGAAAGAGGTGGGAACAATTCAGATGACAACTTTCGGGTGGTAATTGGTAGTGGGAGATTGTCCCTGAAACCTTTAGTCTAAGTTCAGGCCTATGCCTGTAATCCTCGACCTGCCATGGATGGGGCAAAGCAGATATGTTTGCTTAGAATTTTAGGAATGATTGGTAGCCAAAGGGACAGGAAGAACCCCTTTGACTGGATTTCTTAGTCCTGTTGAGAGGAATGCTATTTTCAGCAGTTTCGTGATTTTGTAAGGGATCTTGGAGTTCTGGATGTGTGTGTCCTTTAATATATTTTCATACAGCTGAAGTATTTATCCCTCTTGCAGTATTCATTTGTATTGCATGCTAAAAATGTTACTTGCTGCTTGTTTTGACTTGGATTGTTTTAGTGCATTCAGCTTCACCTTTAATTTTAGTGATTTTTTTCTTACACACGTGTATATGCATGTAAATCAGAATGTGATTAAGCTGAAAGAGTGTGTACAGTCTCTTCTCTCGCCTTTTTTGAGATGATGCTGTTATTAACTTCTTGTTAAACAGTAACAATTTTAAAGCAAGATAATGTGGTCGGAGTTTTCCAAACAGGAGGCGCTGTTTGCACTCCCTCTGCCTTTGGACCACAGGCTTCAAATCATTCGGAGAAAAGTGATAAGTGTTGGCCAGTTCTTTATTTAAATGAATTGGTTTTTGATTTCCACAGCTCTGTAGCAGCATGCTAACACCTTTCCTCATCCATAGTTACAACAGATGATGCTAATCCTTCCTCTGAATTAGTTGCTCTTAAAATACTAACCTCCTAATTCCTTGATAAGATTGTGAACTTTGTGCAAGCTCTAAATACACGCTGGTGTATTCTGTGCTTCATCATGCTTGCTGTCATGTGATGCATGTTCCTATACTCATACTGTTATAGCAAATCAGCAGCTAGAACTCCCTTCCTGCAACAAGACTGATACGTTGTTAGACTGGACTATTGCACTGTGCCATCAAGACTTTTTTTAGCATGATATAACAACCTTGAAAGCTTTGAGTGTCAAGCCTAGGGGATAAGGAGGCAGATGTGGCTGATTTATTCCAGGAGTTCGTAGTGTTTAGCTAACCACAGGAGTTCCCAACTCTCCTAGTGGGAGAAAGTTAATCTCGCTAGTGGAGGAACAGCATGAACTGTATGGCCATGAGCCAAGAAATGCCAGTATATTGTTGGGCCATATGAAGTGGCTTTCTGTGAAAGTCACAGATAACATCAGGATAATCCAAGTCACCAGTTCTGAAAGCTAAGGGCCTGTCTCCTCTGCTCCTCTGTTTACGTGATTTGTTTACTCAGGGTAATTGAAATGATACTGAAGGAGCCAATTCTGATTTCCCTTGGCGTACAGAGATGGAAAATCAGTCTCATCATTTTAAAATTGCTGTTCAGTGACTGGGTGACCTCTTGATTCTAAAACTGCATTAAAAAAAAAAAAAAAGAGATACAACTCTACTAATTGAATATGAGGGAATTTATATTTTCTGTGTATATATGTATATATTATATCTCCTAAGCCAAGGCATTTTTATAGCTATGGGTGAGATAGCAATGTCTAGGAATTCTTCTTTCACTATACAGTAATTATCTATAGTTTCTACCTGGATCTTACACACCAAATTAGTTGGTTTTGTTTGTATGATGTATGGTGCTGGCTTAATTCACTTGTAGTGTTTCAGTGTTAGAATAGTCTTGGTAACACAGTGAAGTCTTTCGGTGTTGTAATTCTAAATAACTCATCTGGTTCTGTGTTTGGTGGGTCTTCATTCTCCAGGGAGGGACAGAAGTGAATGAAGCAATACCTGTAGAGAGTATAGTGAGGCAGCAAACATTGGGAGATCAGTTTTCAAATAAGGACACCTTGACATTTCCCATGCAAGGAGGATCTGGATGTCTACAGATCTGTGGAACACGTTGGGATAAGTGGGCAGCTTCCACTTGGCTCCAGGGCTTGGAGTCAGTCCTGACTGCATGAACACTCTTTCTTGTAGAGTGTCATTAATGGTGAATTGTGAGGCAGGAGGTGAACACGGGGGTGTGGACTCCTGTAAATTACACCAAGCACCACAGTCTACTCTTCACTCAAAAACCCCCTCCTTCTGCTTGTACTTGCAGCTAATTAGAAAGGTATCTGCAGGCTTGAAAATTGGGCTCTCTTTAGAAAAGGACTTCTGTGGGACTATGAGGAGTCTGAAATGTGTGCTACTTACACACAGAGCTTCTGTGCATGGAAAGCCAAGTCTGTGGTAATAATTTACTACAGTGGAGTCGTTAACACAGTCATTATGATTTTCCACTGGAATTTCCTACTCCAAATTTGACCAGTGAATGGGAGCCATAGAGGGGCTCAACTTTGAAATAAGCTCAGAGAATGTGCTGTTTTAAATTAAGATCTGCACAGAAACTCTCCTTTCCTTGTGCTCTTGGGCTAGTTTTGTGTTACTTTTCAGCCTTTTGTAGTTACTCTTTACTACTGTCCTTGGTCTGAAACCAATTCATTTTTTATAAGCATCAAGGCGGAGACCACAGGGTTCAGATTACACTTCTACTTCCGAGGAGGAATATGGCTCAAATCACAGCTCCCCTAAACACAAACGCTCCCATACTTCAACAGCCACACAAACACCAAGGATACGTGGCTCCGGGCTGGGCAAGCAGAAGCACAACGGCAGAGAAACGGATGACGATGAAGATTTTGATGACAACCCTGACCCCTACAACTTCATGGCGCAAACAGCAGAGATAGCAGAAATAGCCAGGTGAGGTGGGGCTTTATCTGTTAACCCACGTGTTGAAAATGGGTTGTTTTCTCTTTGGTGTTCAAATCAAACTCAGGTATGGGGGTAGAAGGAGAGGCTCTCTGCCTTTGTGTGCCTGCATCTCCTTTATGTCTGAGCATTGATTGGAAGGTTTTCATGAGCCTTTACAGCCTGGATGTGCTGGTTGTACCTTGTATCTAGAAAAGGCTAAGTTGCAGGGCATTTTCTCTTAGTTTGTTTCTTGTTCGAGCTGTGGGTAGTCTGTGTGCATATCTCTGCTCTCTGCTGGAAGTCACAGTTGTGTGTGTGGCATGGTTGATGTGAACTCTCCTAATCCTCTGCAGGGGAAGTCAAATGGATTAGCAAAGACTGAATATGTAAACTGTTGAAGCTGCTTTGCCTGAAGCTGGTGAAGGAGCAGTAAGAAATCGCTGCAGGGCAGAAACCTCTTTGCTTGGCACAACTGAACCCAAATCTGTCTAGACCTTGTGTATAAATGGGTCGTTGCTTAGCTTGATGTCCCTGGATACGGGACTTGCTGTGTACTGGTGGTCTGATGGTTGCCTGGAGGACCTCAGCAATAAAGCAAATAGTTTCTTTTTTTAAACAGTGGCATTTGAGGTTTGTCATCTCTAATATGCAACTGTGTTATGCCAACTTTCCAGAAATACTGGTCTTTCATTGTACTGGCCATACTTGAAATACTTCTGCCTGAGGAAGCTGCCTTGTAGTCTGCTTTTGGCCACATCGCCCTCGCTGCTGCCATGCTCAGCTCGAGAGGGCTTTTCTTGCCTGGAAGTTGCTGTCAAGCTGGTAGAAAGTGTGTCAGCCTTCAAATCAGGCTGCCCTACCTGTGCTGCACGAAGCGTGTGTGTGTGTGAGATGCCGGCTTCCCTCCCAGCAGCGTTCCCAGCGCCGGGGAGCGCTCCGGCTCGCAGCAGCTATAAATAAAGGGTTGCGTCAGACTCGTCTGGCGCTGCACGGTGCAGGGCTCTGTCACAGAGTCTGCCTGGTAATTGCAGTTCTGATTTCCCTTGCTGCTCCCGAATTAACTGGGAGGGGTTTAGAGGAGTCAGAGAGAGTTAAAAGGGAAAATGCCACTTGTTTACAGTACTGAACCACATAATGGAAGTGTTTGGTGACAGCTCTATCCAAACCAGCACAAAGAGGGGGTACCTTACACAGGCAGCTCAAACTGCGTTTTATTGGTTCAACTATGCATTTTCTTTCCAAGGAAATGTTTTGATGAACTGACAGTTTTATCACATTGCTTGTTTTCCTTGTGAGTCCCTTCCAACTCGGAATATTCCATGATAACTTTTTTTTGTTGGGTGGGGTGTTTTGGGGTTTTTTTTTTGGTTGGTCAGTTTGGTTTTGTTTTTTTCATTCAAAGAAGACAGTGTGCTTCAGATGAAGCTGACTAGCTGTAAGATTATTTTTTCTCTTGGAAGTTTTCCTTTAAAATTACTGCAACAGCTACTTCTGGTCTGAAGGGGTTTTTTAAAGCTCTGCTACCAACAATCCAGACACTTAGGAACTGTTTTTGAGCTGTAGAGCAAGGTGCTGCCAACACTTGAGTGTTAACTGGACACCTGTCAAGGGGCTTGAAGTTTCAAGACCTGGTTTCTGAAAACCAGATCCCTCTAAGGTATGCCATGCTTACCTTCATAATCCCTCAGCTCTTCTGGAGAATGTGGAGGCATATTGTGATTTGCAGTCTACAGACCACAAGGAAAAGGAAAGAGAAATGGAGTTTTTTTGTCTTTAAGTTAAAAAAAAAAAAAAAAGTCTTTTTTCCCCTATATGTACTTTTAAATGGAAAACAAAGAAGTCCCAAGAAGAAAAATTACCTGTATTGTATTAAAAAATCCTGAAATAAACAAGAGAAAGAAGTAGAGTGGATGGGTGGGGGAGCAATAACATAGAATTTCTTTATGGATGGTCTCCAATATTTTCTGGCAGTGTGTAGTCACTAGAATTTGCTTTATATCAATTCTCCACTTTGAAGCTGGATTGAGGAAGGAATTGGATTTATTTTGTATGCAGCCAGAATGTTCCTCAGCACCCTGCCAAGGCACCCCAAAAAACCCTGCTTGCCCTAGCCTCTGTAGAGGTTATAGCTCCCACAAACCTTTTGTGGCTCCTCTTTTTATATTCTATGAATATGAGGTGTGTTGTAGACCATGTCCTAATGGTTCTGCTTCACTGCCTGTGCTTTAGGCTCAGCCAAACCTTGGTGAAGGATGTGGCCATCCTTGCTCGAGAGATTCACGATGTTGCTGGAGATGGGGACTCACAGAGTTCCTCGGGGACGGGACCAAGCACCTCCCTCAGCTCTGTGCCCAACACTCCTGCTTCCACCATATCCGCGAGAGAAGAGGTAAGGTCCGGAATCACAGAAACCTCTGCCTCTCAGTGCTAGTAAGTACATGGGGCATGGTTGTGGTGGGAGGCCGGGGCAGCATCCCCAGTTGCTGCAGCATTGAAAAACTCTCATTCCTTGTCTTCCTAAAAAGCACCACCAGAAAGATCAGCTGCAGCCTATTTAGAGTGCTCTTTGTTTTGTCCTCTGTGCCACAGCCAGCTTTGCAAGACATGGGAATCATATTATTTCAGAAGGCTCTCAAGGATTCTATTTGGAGTTCGGTTGCTGAAATTTGCATCTGAGGAACAGGATGGAGGGGCTGTGTTGTGCTGCTGTGCCAGGGAGCCAGAGCCTTCCTCTTTGTTTCACACAAGGCACTGACCATGTGCCCTGGCTGCACTCTCTGTGTCAGCTGTATGTTTTGTACCCCTGCTGTGTCCTGTGTGCCAGGACTGCTGAAATGCTGTGCAGGTGTTGCTTGAATCCCTTCCTTCCATCTCAGTACTGATGGAGGAGGGCAAGGACTCTGGCAGCTGGGCAGGGAGGCAGGCAGGTAGCTTGGGAAGTGCTGTCCCCCAGCCCTTCAGTGAAGCTGTGGCTTCCTCCCAAACTCTGTAGCACAGTTTGTCTGCACTGGGCTGGGGAGGAGAGAGGCAATTTCTTAATTGGGTTCACTAGTGCTGCAGTGCAGGGACCAGCTCAGCTCAAATTTGGCTGCAGAGTCACCAGGAGGCTCCAACTGCTAAAGCAAAATTACCTTTGCTACTGTTTAAGTCCAAACTCCCTCAGTGTACCACCAGTGTGGGCTTAAGAAATACACAGCTCTCTGCTGCTCAGATGGTTCCCCTGGCCCCGTGTTGTCTTTGACTGTTGTGAGAATTGCTGACCCATCCTAGGCAGGGTTCAAAGCTGAGACCAAACCTGTTACTCTGCCCAGAGAGACCTTGGAGGCCCCGTGACTCTGCTGTGATCAGCAGTGGAGGTGCAAAGCAGAAGCTCAGGGAGATACCCAGAAGATCAGGCGAGTGTGGCTGTGGTTGTGCTAAACCGAGATCAGCTGCAGCCTGCTCAGGGAGGGGTTTTTCCCGGGGCCTTTTGGAGCCAAAGTGCACAAATGTTTCACAATAACTGCGGGCTCTGAGATAAAGTGTTTTATTGCTTTGTTTCCTTGCAAGTGCCACGCCTGCCAAGCTGCCTTTTGTATTATTCTTTCCAAGCAGTAAAGGTGACATGCCTAGTGAACTTCTGACTTGCAAGTGAAACATTTTACTCAGCTCCTGCTTGCTTGCAGAAAAGCAGGGGAGGAAGAGCAGCACACCTACATTTTTTGTGGAGTGCCACTGAAGGGTGCAACCATAAATCATCTCATACAGAGGGATGTTCCCAGCTGCTAGAGGACGACACCTGCAAAACAGTGTTTCTGCTCTGTGCAAAATGACAGGCTCCAAACCGTGATGCTGAATGGCAGAATCACAAACCCAGGATTGCTTGGACCTGGGTGAGGATTTCTCTGTGGCTTTGCAGTGCCGCTGTGTGGGACATGCCAGTCAGTCCCTCACAGTAGTCAGGAGAGCGAATGTAGGACTGTCACACTGTAGGGAATACTCCTGGCAGTGCTCACTGCTAGAGCAGTTTTTGAGATCTTACAGTGGTGTAAAGGATGTAGCAGTGATGGGAGCCTGTGAAGACAGATCAGGAGCCATAACCTCTGGTGTGTTCAGGTAGTGGCTGAAAACACTCTAAAGGCTTCTGATGAGGCTCACTCTGAACAGGAGTGGAGATCAGCATGATTTCAGCAGGGCCAGCAGCTGGCAGGCCATTAGAGTTGCAGCCAAAATGCCACAGTGCATCGGTGTTGCTGCCTTACGTTAGCAATAGCCAGGAACAAGTTCCATCAGCAGGGCTTTCTGCTGGCAGTGCTGAGACGCGGAGCTGGATCCTGAATAGGTCGGGATCCTAAACAGTGCAGCTTGGGGGTCTTGTTATGAATGGCAACAACATAAACTGAAGTGAGTTTAATAAACAGACACCTCATCTTTGGTACTGCACCAGATTCAGCACCAGTGCACCATCTACACCTGCTTCCCGCAGTCTGAGTGTTGTTGAAACTGTGCTAAATTAATCGTTTTGGCTTGATGCAGAGAAGGTGCTGGGAAATGTCTGAAGATCAGTGTGTGATGCTAAGCACTGTGAATTTTGTCAGTGTTTATCAAACAACTTTATATTAAATATTCTGGGAAAGGACATAGTGATGAGAAATAGCTATCATGGTTATAATAGTAATATATTGAAACATCTGATAAAAAGAATTATGTGAAAATATAAGAGAAATTTGCTGTGTATGGCTGTCTCTTATGCTGCTCTGGGTCATGCAGTGTTGTATGCCATTCTGCATTCTAGTACTAAATATTTATTTCTATTCCGAAAAGTGGGTGAAAATGCAGGAAAAATAACTACTGATGCTGGAATCACTTTTGTGTGTTTAATGCTGTATCAGAAATGTCATTTGGGACCAGCATGTGGCACAGCATTTCTCAGCCTCAAATGAACTGCTTTTTAAATTACTTATATTAAGAACCTTGGTTAAAGATTAAATTAAGAGTATCCTCTTAGAATTAAGGTGGAGCCTTAGATTTAAACCTTATTCTTCATGTTCTGTCCTTTCAGGTTCAATGCTGGATTGGATATTTGGCAGGGAGGTTTTCCATATCCCCAGTTGCATGTTTGGGGTGGTTTTGTTTTGTTTTTCTAGCCTCAGCTGTACAGTTCATGATAACATAGATTCTTGGCATACAGGGCTGAGTACTGTTACAAATTAAGCAAATTAGAAAAAACCAAAACCAAACAGAACAAAAAAAAGAGTTCAGCAAGGGTGAAACCTTCGTGATTCCTGTTTACCAAAGCCGTGGGTTGTTTGGGATGCCTTGGTTTGTGGGTGTGTAGGTTTTGCAAAATGCAGCTTTCTTGCAGAGCTGAGCCATCAGACTTAAACCTCAGCTGCTGCAAACACTGTCAAGTTGAGTCGTCCCATGTCGCTGTGACATACTGAGAGTGGCAAGAAGAACGACATTAGAGAGAATGAGTCTAGGAGAAAAAAGCCTTTTTTTAATAATTAAATTAGTCCTTTTATAGAGGAATGACACAATTGGTTCATGGCTCAGCCACCCACCTAAGTGATTGGCTGAACGGTATAACACCTACTTTAAAATATTTTTCCCAATGAACTAAAACATCTCCACAGACTACGTGCAGCTGGGAAATAGTTTACAAAATAACAAACTGTTTCTCAGCTGATCTGCATGAGAAAGCAATGTTCTCACAAAATATTGAAAAAAGCTGAAGAATTTCTCTGCTTCTAACTTTTTAGCATCTATAATCCCAAACCACTGGCTACTTCTGCGAATTTTAGCCCTGCATAAAATTCTTTCAGCAGGTCTTCTTAAAAAAAGTTGATAATGATGTGAGGCAAACGAAAGAGCCCAGTTAAGTTTGTAAAGTTGTTGTGTAACATACTCAGTATGAATGCTGGTACGACAAGAGGAAATGCTTATGGGTGTGACGGAAGAGAAAACATGAGAACAGGTCGTGTACAGAAATCTCCAGTGATGGTGGAGCAGGTCCTTACCTTGTTTTCAGCTGGTTGTGCTGAGACCTGCTTGTTGTAGGAATATCTCGTTCCCTTCTGACACTTTCACTGCCACAAGCAGCCTAACTTACTGATTCTGCACTTGATGAAAGGAAGCTTATTAGCTAAACATTTTGGCTGTTTTGCCCCTGCACCATAATACCTCACACCTGCTGCCTGTGTATAACCCAAGTGCTGCTGCATAGAGTGTGGGGAGCCTGGACCTTGGATGGCACACGGTTTCCTCACAGGAGCTGTGTGCTTAGCCAACCAAAGAGCCTCCCGGGCTGGATGTTCAGCCCTTTCCCAGAGGGCTCTGGATTTCACTCAGCACAGTCTGGTTTGGAGTAACTGGGGAGCTGCCCGAGGCCACCTCAGCAGAAGTGGCTGGGGACCAGGATCTCCGTGGGCTTCAGTGCATGATGGGGGGTGGGCACCAAGGAGTGCTGGTCCTCAGGAATGTGCTTTTGAGAATGTCAACTCCAAATAACCCCAAACCCTGTGTTCTCTTTGATACTTGCTGTCACAGTCATTCACTAGCATTGATCTCTTTGTTTCTGTTTTAACACAGATTGCTCGTAGATCTTTTCGGCTGGCATATCCATCTCAGGTGCACTTTCCATCCCATTTTTTTTGTATCTCTGTCTTGTCACTGTTATTTTCTTCCCCTTCTTTTAGAGTTTTTGTCAGTAAACCCAACAGGAGTACCTGTCTTGTTGTTTCTGTTCTTCCTGTTAATTATTTGCATTTTAAGTGGTTTTGTATTGCTTTTTCATCTCTTCATGTGTTACTAAATGGTTTCTGATTAATTTGATTGTGTCTTTAATGTTGCATTGATGTATTAAGTCATAAGATATGGGAAAACAGGGCCTTTTTGAGTTTTAGCTAAATTCAAAAAAGACAAAGATGTAGTTTTCAAATATGCGCTCAAAACTCAAAATTTTAAAGTAGAACAGCCCCACAGGGTTTTGTGGTATGACTCCAGTGGGTAGGCACTTGCAGGACTGGGGTCTAGTAATTTGGTTACGAGCCCATACCTGTCTGAACAAGATTTAAATGAATCAGTGTTCCTCTTGGGCTTGCCTGAAAATCTGTAATACCTGCAGTGAGTGCCTGTGAGCCTCCTTTCCCTACTAATTTATAATGACTCATTACTCATTATTTCCAAGTTGGTGCAGCACATTCCAGAAGCAAGTCTGAACTACCAGAAAGTGCCTCCGGGATCAGTGGAACTGAAGGATTTTGACCAAAATATGAATGATAATAGAGAAGAGGATCCCTCAAGAAAAACAAGGACAAGAAACCGTGAGGAGGCAGGCCACCTTTTTCTTTACTTTATATATGACATTGCTTTAAGCTGCTGTATGTATACTTGTTCTTTGTAAGCTGCCAGAGGAGGCTACTCAAAAAAAAACCCCACACTTCTCAACAGCCCGGACGTGTGGGTATAGAAGCAGTGTTTAAAAAAGAAAAAAGAGGAACAGAATCACCCCTCTTGCCAGTACTGTCTGGAAGTTTCCTTTCTTGTGTAAAATGCCAGTAAAAGGCTTGAGGCTTGGTCACCTGTTTTTGGGAGGATACATTCAGTGTCAGAGCCTTCTTAAGCTATTTCACTGCCAGTTTAGAGAAGAACTCAAACATCTGAACTTTGAAATCTGAAGCACTGATAGTTCAATGGCACCTTGCTGTTCTGCAGCTGGCATCCTGGTTAGAGCTGCTCATGGAGCAACGGTGGCAGGATCTGGACCTTAGGAGGGGTGTATGTAAGTGGGCTTGGTGCTGTGGCACAGCTGGCTTGCTGTGCCCTGCAGACTGAGAGCACTGCTCCCTCCAACATTTGCAATTTGATGTGATTCTTCTGGGCTGAGAGAGCAGGGTGACCTGCAAATCACTGGAGTGATGCTAAAGGGTGAGAAAGCCTGGCCTGAACTTGAGGCTGGGGATGGTGTTGGGATGAAGGGTGTAGTGGGATGATGGTGCCAGAGGGAGGAGGAGAAAGCTGCTGATCCATCTCTGGCTGTTGCTTCTACTTGCTTTCTGCCTGCCAGCTGTGGTGGGAAGGAAGAGCTGGGGCAGAGGCTTCAGGGAAGCAGTGCAGGCAGGAGGGGAGAGCTGGCTCCAGCACAGTCACTCTGGAGGTGGAGTGTGACTCACACAGGCGCATACAGGGGATGGTGGGCTGAGCTACTGGTGCTGATCCTGTCCTGTGACTGGTTTGAAGCAATCCCTTCCTCTTCTTTAGAGAGGTGCCAGGGCTGCATAAAAGATGCAGCTTCAGAGTGCCCCCAGCTTAATGTGGGTTCTCCTGGCAGAAGCCTGGAGATTCTGCTGAGCCACAGGACTTGAATATTTGGGGTTTGATGGTATTTTGTTTTATTTTTAATAAAGCAGAATGTGACACGGTGGGATACCTGGCTGTGAAGGTGGTTTGAACTCATATGTGTCACATTAGGTAGTTTCAGTGAGACTGCTTGTGCGGCTTCTTGCATTGTGATTTGACTTTTTGGGGCTTTTCTTGTGAGGCTTGGAAAGTCCTAAGTGCTTTTCTTTCAGAAATGCTTAAATACTTATGTTACTGCAAACAACTGTGTCTCTGTCTCTAGAAGAACTCTGAAAAGTTAGTATTAACCTTTTTGCCAAAGTGCTGCAATAAAGCTGCATGTCATCTTAATCCCCTTTGAACTTCAAGTATCATCCACACAAACAAAGATGTTTCAGTGGAGATCATTTACTATACAAAAAATTCCCATTCTGTAAAATGCTGCTTTTGCTAAAAGTTCTCCTATCTGTCCTCATATTTTAGGTAATCTTTGACAATCTGATGTTGAATCCAGTGTCCCAGTTATCACATACAATCCGTGAAAATACAGAAAACCTCGCTGAAAAAATGAAGTAAGTCCCTGGCCTGAAATACTGACTTGCTGGTGAATTTGTTGACTTGCTACTTGTGGAAGATATTGTACTGTTGTCTTGGAAAGTTTTGTAATCAGGATGCAGGGACTCTAGATGTAGGAAATGGTGTGTGTGTAGTGAACCAGAGGTAATATGATTTGCTATCAGTTTTCCTCACATATTTGGCCTTTGGAATTTTAATGCTGGCTTTGTAATGCCTGTTGATGCCTTAACTTTGAAATGCTGCCTGTGCAGGAGATACAGCAGAAAGCTGGAGATTGTCTCTTCTTGCCTTTTCTGTATTAAGGCTCTTCTAATACTTGCAGGTTACCAACCTTGTGAAATCTTCCCAAAGTTTGTTGTTGCTCTTGAAGACCTCAGTTAGGGAAGGACTTTGGAATGTTCCTGAATCAGCTGAAGGGAGCTTTGTCTCCAGTTGCTAATCCACTAATCTCTTTTGTTGCCACATCTTGTGATAATTAAGTCTTTTAAACAAGCAGTTTTTTGATGGCAATTTTAAGATCTGCTCTACTTTTTGTGTCACAGGATTCTGTTTCAAAACTCAGAAAGGACCTGGGAGGAGATGGAGGCCAAAATCAATTCAGAAAATGAAGTGCCAATTCTGAAGACATCAAATAAGGTAAGTCCATGCAAACAAGTGGGATACTAAAAACTTTCATCCATGAAAGCTTTGTAAGAAACCAAACCAGCAATCTCTGGCCCTTCTCAAATCCACGTCTGAAATTTCTGGTCCATTTTCATGTGTTGAACTGCTGCTGGGTTTTATTACTGTTTGAAGTGTAACAAAGCGAGTTCCTTCAGTGGTTTTGTTTCACAAAAATCTTTCCCAGTTCCTTTGCGATTGATCTTCAAAGACTGGGTTTCTCAACAGATGTTGAAGTTCAGGGTCATTAGGCCTCATTTAAACATGTAACAAAGGATCACCTGCCATGTGGTTGCCACAGCTGCTGTTGCAGACAGGTGTTTCTCATGAATGTTTGTTTTCTTCACCTGTAACTGTTTGATATTAGGGCAGTAAAAATCCACCTCCGGATGAATTCACTCAGGTGATTCAGCGTCAAGATGGTGTTTGTGCTCTCATGACCTTTCGTTGTCCTTGAAGGGGATTGTCAGTAAGAATTTAAGTACAGCAGTGGACCCAAATGATTTGATAGCAAATATGATTTATGCTAAGCAACATTGTACAAGACCTGTGTAGCTCGGTGCTGCAGCAGTATAAATGTGGCCAAATGCCTTATCTGGTCTTGAAGCTGAGTTTACAAATATCTTTGTGTATTTGATGTTGAGGAGGAGCCTTTGTACAGTTGCAGCATTTCATAGCTAAAAGCCACTGTGGGTATGAATGAGGTGTTGTTGCAGCACTTGGTGGCATGATGCAGAGCAGGCTCCCTGTGCACTGCCCAAATGCACTTTCATACAGATTTGTCTTTTCTGTTAAATGAGCAAGGGGGGGGGGGGGCTGACTTTGAATCTTCTTAATCAGATGAGGCAGGAGGCGTAAGACTAGATTCCTGTCAGTTGAGTACTTTGTTGCTTAATTTTCCATTCTGACGCTTTTGTTTCTAGGAAATCAGTTCTATCCTGAAGGAGCTCAGGCGAGTTCAAAAACAGCTTGAAGGTTGGTCATCTAAAATGTTCCTTTTGTCTCTCAAATGCCAGTAAAGTTGTGGAAAATAAAGTAATGTGGCCTGATTTGCTAGTGAAAGCTGGGAAAGGATGCAGAAGTTGAGTTTGTTACCACAGTGCTCTCTGATGACTGCATATGGAATTAACAGTAGATTTATCTTATACTGTCAGTTTTTAACTATTGAAATGTAGAAGCTGTTGCTGTGGAAATGCTTTGTTTGTGTAATTAGCATATTCCAATAGGATAAACTGGTGCAGGACTTCTGATGATGAAATAATATTTAGCAGCTCTTTCAGCCAATAAGCTATGCTATGCTTTTTGGACTTGAATTTTGCATTTTGCATAGATCTCTGCATTAGGAAAAGTAAGACAAGCTCTTGCATCATCTAAAAGCTTAACAAAGGCATGTAAAAACATCCAGGCATCATTTTGGGCTCCTGCTAAAAGCCTGCCATTTGGCTGCTGTAGTTTGTCTTTCCCAATTTAACCAGCAAGTTGAGAGTCCATGTAGCTTCAGTCTGGGAGAGGTGTTGCTTGTTAAAGCTGTTTAGACCTGAAGGTACTAATGAGGAAAATAACCTGACTAAAATGAAGAAAATTACTGCTTACAGTTCTGCTGCCTTCAAAATGAAGGCAGCAAGCTTCTGTTTGGAAACTTTGCTGAGTGCTGCTAATGTGTTTATGTCTGGTTTGTTTTTTTTCCTTTTTTCCCTCAGTCATAAATGCTATCGTTGACCCTACTGGAAACTTGGATATAGTTGCCAGTAACAAAGCATCTTCTGCTGCTAAACAATCTACAGCCACTAAAGTCAGGACTGCTAACAATTCTGGGTCCACACTGGAGACTTTGTCCCCAGCACAGATGAGAAACTACGCTCAGAAATCGAACTGTGGGTCTTCTAGCTTACAAGATTCGAATTTCATTCCAGATGGAGAGAAATATGTGATCTGATACAATATTTTGTATTGCTGTTATACTGTAATCTACTGTCTCATTAGTATTGTGTATGAGTGGTTTGTGGACAGTTTGTGTGGAGCAGTTGTTTAGATTGCTAACACGTTGCACAAAAAAGAAAAATCTATGCTGTGAGGGTGAATGGAAAGTCTGTGTATGCCTTTTAAACAAGACTAGCACTGTGGAGCAGCACATATTCAGCATAGAGGCAAACTGATTTTTACAAAATTACTCACTTATTCTTCCAGTGTGCCATAACAAAACAGGCTTTGTGTATTTTCCATTCAGTACTGCTGAGGCTAAGGTGTTCTTGCATTGGCCTGTTTATAACTATACAGTTGTAATGAGGCTCAATTTGAAAAAAAAAAAAAACCACACCTTTGTTTGGTAATATATTTGTTTGGGTTTTATTTGTTTGAATTTTTTTTAAGTGTACGAGTGAAGCATTTACAGCTCTGTTGGAATCAACGTGCAAATCCAACAGAACGACTGTGCAATATCATGGGTTTCTGAGAGAAACCCGTACTGCAGTTGTGTAAGATTTCCTTTCAGCAGTCATAAAAAGGCAACCACACTGAAGTTGTGCATCTGGTTTTCACTCCAAAAACCAAAACAAGACAGAATAAACCCTTTTGTTTCTCTCTTGAGAAAGTGTAAAAGTTAATAATGGTATGAATGTAAAGACTACTGATACAGTTACTATTTTTGATGATATTTCAGACCCAAAGTTTGGGGTAGGTACAAAAAGTTACATTTTACAATTTAGCTTGCCAAATTTTCATTATTTTGGTACAAATGCTGTCTTTAAGCTGCTTTTCTTTTTTAATTTAAATATACAGTCTTTTCATGATGAGCTACAAATGCTCTTGGCTGGGCCAAAGTCCGAGATGTTTGCAATTACCCAATTGCAAAGAAAAACATCTGTTCCAATGGCATGGAATAAACTTAATTACACAGTTGCTGTGAACTAGCGCAATCACTTGACAGCACTGAAAAAATAATGGCTTCAATGTAGCTCCACCTTTATGGCTCGTTCTGTTATGAATTTTTGTCAATGCAAAAGTGCTTGCAAAGACCACCATTCTGTGGTGTTCTTCTGAAACTATTCAACGGTGTCAAGCACTTGGTACATTTGGGATTTTTGTCTCTGGATTTAATTTTTGGTCCGCTATAATCCTAGAAACACTAAGGGTTGTGCGCAGTTGTTTGAGCAATTTCTTATTTAACAAAAGTTGGGGTTTGTATTCTGTCTTTGTGTTAAACTGCAAAACACTAAGCAATTTTTGTTGCTTTAAGAATTTTGGTTTTGAGGGGATCTCTTCCAGATGTGTTTGCTCCCAGTTTTTTCTGTCTTGCATTGATTCCGTTTTCCTTCTTCCAGGTCAACAAATAGTAATTGGGTAAAGAAATTCTTTTGTAGCTGTGGAGGATACATTTACTGGGAAAGGTGAGCAGATGAGTTCCACTTTGCCCTCATACAGTATGTAGTTTAACCAGTGAAAATGGTTTCCCAAGCTTGACTGCTTCTTGTGTGCTGACTCTATATTTTGGGGTGAGTAGTGGATTCCTTAGTTAGCTTCAGTAGTTACCTGAGCTTTTCTGCTAGGATGTTGTAACAGTGGGAACCTGTTAAAATAATTTAAATAAATAGGGATGCACACAAAGTGTTTCACCTTACTAGTGAAGGTGATTGCTTTCCTGGTGAAGCCAGTGAGAGCTTTCTATCGATTTCAGCAGAGACAGGATTGGTCCCAAAATGGGAGTATGTCAATACGCCATTAGTTTATTTTTGAGCCTGTAAGATGCTGGCTGGTAAATAGTAGGTGCAGATATCCTTCTGAGATTTCCAGTAGGCTATAAGCTCATCTGCTTGTGTGGAGATGCCCTTCCGTGAAGAAATCTGCTGGACTTCACATAGATGAATGCAAAATAAAAAGACTTTGCCCTTGATGTTGTTCTGCCTGTAATATACGCACTATCTGAATGTGTTAATTCAGTCGTTGATTCTGATCTGTCTTTTCTTGAAATACCTGACTGTGTCCTTGGTGAATATCATAAGTGGTGGTATCGTTCCTGACATAGGAGACACAATTTTTCAAGCCCTTCTTAGTTAGGGTTTGAACTGACCAGGTGCTACCCCAACTCACTAGGAGTTGAAGGACCTTCACAGACAAGGTGTTGCTGTTAGTTTCAGTTTTGCTGTAGAGACAAGTGAATTAATAAGACATACATCTGACTTCTGTGATTATTTGTTATTTCCACATCTTCATGGCTATGCGCAAGTGGATTCTGTTTCTCTGCAATGTGTCCTTGATGGGACTTCTGTTTACTTTCACTTGAAAATTGCTTGATTCTTCTTTGATTCTTGAACACATCAGGGAGGGATTTTCTCCCTTGGTTGCTCTGTTCTGAACTTGAGAGCGAGCCCACAGACACCTTGCATCAGTTAAATCAACCTGCAAAATACAATACATCTTCAAGTGATTATTGAGGATGCAACAATCAGTGTCTGTTGATAATTTGGAAATGAGTGTGTGAAGGCAGGGAGGATGCACAGCTTGATTTGTTTTATTTGTGACTCAGCCGAACTATAAAATGCTTCTGTGTCCTGACACAATGCTCATTCTTGGATCCTTGCATTTGAAAAGGTTTTGCTGGTCCACAATGAAACGCAACATATTTTTTCTTGTGTTCACTGCTTCTGAAGTACTGCGGTTTGCACTTGTCTGCTCCAGATAAGCCAAAGAGCTATCCACTCCTTTGCTGATTGTTGGTTCTTACAAGCAGTACTGTATGCAACCATGGAAACGTGCCCGTGTGACTCCGGTGTGAACCTGACCCATGTGTAGTGTTGTATCTGGGGGGCCCAGGATCAGTGCACGAGATTCCTGCTGGCTTCCATGAGCTGTGGATGAGCCCTGCATTGAGCTTGGCAGGGGTGATGCTGCCCTGTGTGTCACTCCCATGCCACCTTGCTTTCATGTGTTTTGTGTCTGACTAAAGCAATGTAATGAAGGATGGGATTTTCAAAGTCTTAGGGAAGCAAGTGCTCAGGTCTTTTTGGGTTTCCATATGCTTTGGGTGCCTGATGCCCTGAGAATCCTTCCAAAATCCCAGCCCTCAGCTCTTCCACTATACTTGAAAACTTTTCAGTTCAACGCTTTCAAATGTAAAATCCTCTTGTTACTCTGTTCTGATGGCGTGAATGTAAATTCCTGTGAGGG
Organism: Struthidea cinerea; assembly: GCA_013397865.1. NCBI lineage: Eukaryota > Metazoa > Chordata > Aves > Passeriformes > Corcoracidae > Struthidea > Struthidea cinerea. Next base: position 31,560 of record VZTI01004555.1, on the reverse strand, counting down.
TGTGTAGGAGTTTTGGGAGCGAGGACCCAGCTGGATCTATAGTGGTGTCATGTTGTGGTCATGCTCCAGGAGGAAAGAACGTCTACATCATCTTTGAGTATTTTAGTAAAGGTACAATTAGTGGAATGTTTACATACAGCCTACTGACAAAAAAGGAGACAAAAAAAAGGTAAAAAAGTGTAAAGTATTTAAGTGCAAGACTCTGCTAGTTTTTTCTTGTTTTGCAGATCACACTAGCTATTTTTGAAGTTGGTAAATGTGTATAACTTTTGCAAAGACCAGACAGAACTACCTGTTCACTTTCGATGTGCCCCGTGCTGAATTGTGCCTATTTCACTCTCTGCTGTTGTTATGCTGCTGATTCTGCTGTTCTGAACTGTTCACTGGATCATTCCATTTGCATGCAACACAAATGCAAGCTGAGCTGTCTGAGAGTAAAGCTGAAACACGTTTGTATAACTTGAATCGATTAATGACTTTCTCTTTTCCACGCCCTCTTGAAATGCTGTGTATAATTTTGATTTGTTTCTTCTGCCCTGATTTCTTTCCACTTTTGGTTTTGTTTTTTTTTTTTTGAACGGTAATTTATTTTTGTTTGGATTATAGGCAGTATCTGTACATTTTGTTTCAAGGTGATATTGTGGATGTCTTTAAAAAACCAAATTGTTATTTTATATAATTTTATCATAAAGTTGCTCTAATAAATCATTCTTTTATCATGTGACAGCAATTCTGGATTTTGTGTGTTAATTTGGAGGAGAATGTGTGTTTGGTGGATGGATTTTTTCAAATGCCTGTTCTCACTGGTGTTAAGTGCAGTGCAATAAGAGAATTGTCAGCAACTGAAGACTCACAGTGTGACTGGATCAGTCCTGGTGACACCTGTGGCTGGGGCAGATCCGTCTCCAAAAAACAGGAGTCCCTTATCCCCCCAGAACTTCTGGGGTTGAAGTCCCTAAGTCCCTCTCACATGAGGGTGGCACATCTGAGTACAGTGTGGTGATATTTGATTTAATTTTTAGTGCTGTTTTGTTTCATTGCCATGATTAACATGGTGGTTGAATCCAGCCTGGAAGTGATCATTCCCCAGGAGGTATGTGATTACAGATACATCATTAGACATTATTGGGCTTACTTTTTTGCTCTCACCTTTTATATATATAGTTTATGTGTCTGTGAAATACTTCTTGACTTTTTCCTTCATTTCACCAGTGTCCTCCTTCCCTTCTGCAGTTCTGTCTGAGCTTTGCATCCTTCCTGGCACTTTTGAAATAATGTTAATTCCTCCTTCTCCTCTGCACTGCCTTCAGCCTCCCCCACCCCGCTTGGTGCCACGTGGGACTCTGCATTAGCACAGCTCCTATAGGAAGCAGAACACATGCAGCTGAGGAAAACATGGCATTGTTTGCCAGCAATAACTAAAACAGAAAGAGCAAAAAAATGGTAGTCTCTAACTAGAATCATTGGGAGGTTTTCCATCCGCTGGTGACCTTTCCATTAGATACTTAACATGGAAATTTTTTACATTTACAAGTTTTAGGGAGAGATTTTGTGCTCTAAAAGAAAAAAAATCTTATGCCTCTCTTACAAAGCTTTCTGAAGCTCAGTTTGTGTGCTGTGTCTGCAGAGAAGTTTTCCTGTGTTGTCTACAATGCAGGGCTGGATTATACACTAACAATATTTCCTCAGGCTTCCCTGACAGTACGCAGCAGTGTTTGAGTCAGGATGCTGTGCAAAGGGCCCTTTTGGAATCAACAGTGCACCCACTTCATTAATTTTTAACAGTTTGACTGAGTAAACATAAGAGGCAGTGGAACTGTGGCCAAAACTATTTGCAACATAATGAAAGCTGCTAGAATTGAAAAATAAGGGATAGATAGGAAAAGTAATGATCTCCTCTGTGCATCTTCCTGCTGAGGCTTCAGTTGCAAGCCTGGCTCTCCAACCTCCTCAGCTGCTTTGGGAAATAGAGCCTGGTTTTCCACGTGTGCATAGCAGGGAACACCAGAACGCTTTGCCTTGAGCAGGGTTCCAGGACCCTTTCTCAGAGTTTTAAGTCTTTGGAGGAGACAGGTTCTCTTTCTTGGATGTTGTGTGAAGATCCAGCAGAAGACCCTCGTCTGTTGGGTTCTGCCCGTGAGAGGGAGGGAGAGCACTGTGTCTTTCTCAGCAAGGCCATCCAAGGGCTGTTGAAGAGCAAAGCCCTGCTGCTCTCAGCTGTTCCTGGTGAGATGGGGTTGGTGTGGGGCAGTGGGCAGTTTGGCTGCGGGGGGTGTTGCTTTCCTTAATGGGGTGCAACCGTGTGGATGCAACCCTGCAAAGACACTGAGCACCAGCACACGGGAGCTCACCTGTGCAGTTCCCTAGACAAGGTGGGTTACTGTAGTGGCTTGGCTGCTGAGGTCTCTGACCAATGTGGGCTGAGCAAGAGAAGACAAGAACAATGAGTGTAAGAAAACAGCACTCGCTAGGACTCTACCTTGATTAAGCCTTCTCTCCTCTGAACAGAAAATACTGAAAATACTGTACTTGCCGAAAGAGTTGGTGCCAGAAAGGGTTTGTTCAACACTAAATGCTTCTGTCAACTTTCAAATCTCAGGAAGGAAAAAACCCCAAAATGTAGCATTCACCTGGCACCTGCGGACACTTCCCAGAGAAGAGAAGATCCAGAGGCACAGGTGAAATTTGGTTTCAGCCAGAGGACTCATGTCTTCACCAAGAGACCAGGTCACCCCTTTGGGTGGCATGTTTTTCCCTGGGAATGTAATCTCCCTCCCAGCCACTGACACCTGGGCAGTCTGAAAGAGGATGTATTATAACACAGCTTGTAACACAACTTCACCTCAGGGAAAGGAACCTCTCTGTAAGCAAAAAAACCATTCTTTATGTTTAAGAGGACTTGAGGAGTGAGACTGCACTGGGGCAGTGGTGTCCTGGTTTGGCAGGTGCTTTGCAAATCGAAGAGAAGGAGTATAATTTTTATAATATGAAATACATTCAACACAGCACACACTGAAGTATTTTCCTAATACTTGCAGGTCATCTTTCCCAGGTGTGACTGGAGGGTGAGGGCTACACAAGACTGAGTCAGCAAAGGACTCTGCAATCCCTTGCGCTATATGAATCACTGATTTATTTGTTTTCAACTGAAATATTTTTCTGAACAAAACACGGCTGGTAGGCATTTAGTATATAATTTTAGGCTGATTAAAATTATTCCAAGTAAGTTGAATATTTCAAGTTAAATGTTTCAATTCCATGGTCAGATATTTTACTGAATTTACTGAATATTTTAAAAAGTGGAAACAGTAAATCTTTAAAAATTCTTCCAAAGAATTCACAATTTTATTTAGACTTTAAAATTTTCCCTAGGCTTGTCAGCTGAATCACTTCCCAGTTCTAGACCTGAAATAACTTCTTTTGGGTCCCCCCTCCCCAGCTAATTTGAGTATACAATCTTTTGGCACAAAGTATAAATAGAGCATTTTTCTTTTCAAGTGTATGGACCTTGGCTGTTCCTGCCTCCCATCCTTCTGTCGGCTGTTGTATTTGGAGCCCAGCCTTGTTCTCATGACACAGAAAGTGTAGTTTTGTAGTAATCTCTGCAGTGGTACTGATGTTTTTGTCTATAATTAGCTCTAAGAGATGAGAATGTGTTAAACTGGCAGTTTCTTCTTAACAAGCCTCCCACACAGGCAGAAAAAGCTCTTTAACTGTATCTTTTAATGCACCCTATAAGAAACTGGAGTCCAGGCATGATTTTTAGAGGGAATATGTTAACCACAGAGTGCCACCCAACCGTACAGCGAGAGATGCATTTACTCTGTGTGTGGGATGATGCCAAGCCAGCCAGAGCAAGTGGTAGAAGGAGCCTTGTCTGAGAGATGGGGAAGAGGAAGAATAAAGAAAATTTCTTGTTTGCTTTAAAACTTGGCACTCTTTTTTTCTTTCCTCCCCCCAGCTGCATGAATTGGTCAAAGAGAATCATATTCTACCCATAAACCCATTCCATCCTGAAACTCTCATAGCTACAACACTGCTAGCAGGATCAGAAATGCAGAATTGTTGGGCTGGTATGTGAGATCAGATGAGCAGAAGGAAACCAGGGTTTTGCAAGCTGGGAGGAGGACAGTGGAATTCATCAGTGCTGCAAGTGGTTAAGGAGCTGACAAAGAGGAGGAGAAATACATGTCCTTTTCCTGGAAGCTGCCCTTCCTCTGATACAACCAGCTTGAACTAAACTGGTGATACTGGAGAAATAAATGATAAATCCTGAAATTTGTACAAAGATGCTGCTGCCTGTGTGGTTCAATCCCAAAGTCAGTGGGAGCTTTTGTGTTTTGTGTTGACGTAGTTCATGCCAGGATTTTGGTCCTGCACACAAGCCGGAGATTAGCTGAAATATTTAGTTGGGATGCTCAGCCTCTGAAGTCATCTGAGGGCCGGGGACACTTCCTGGGGGCAATTTGGATCTTTAGCAGGGTGGCTTTCTGGAGCTGTCTTTGGCTGCAGATCCTGCCTCCAGCTTTCTGGTAACCCGAATCTACAGGGGCATCTGCAGCATTTGCTTTGTTTTTAAGTCCTGTTGTAGCAGAGATTTGGGATGGCTCCCATGATAAGTGATCCATGCACAGCAGCAAATTCAGGGGCAAGCTGGCTGGACAAACAGGTGTCCTATCTGCTCCACCAACTACCTTTTGGGCTTCTTTGAGTTCATGCTCGTGTTTTGGTCTTGAGGGAAGCAGAGGATTTATGGCACTTTCAGCTTCCCAGGGAAAGGCCTCTTTCTGCTGTACCAGACCTATCCTCTGGCTCCTTATTTTTTCCATCTTCAGCAGCTTAATACAAGGTATGCTAAAGCCTCGTGTTCCAAGCTGTCTCTCCATTGGCTCCTTACAGCATCCTTCCCCTGGTACTGCACCAGGGAACTGCATCCTTGGGTTCAGCAGGAACGAGGGGCTGCCTGGAGAACAACAGCAGTGTTCCCAGAGCGATTTGTGTTGGCTGAGGTGCAGTCTTTGGATTTTTAAAGAAGGCATAATTTCTTAGGAGCTGCCCCAAACTCAATGTCAGATGTAACCCCTCAACAATGTCACTGCAAATTCCAGATGCCATGTGTTGAAGACGAGGGCTGCATTGTTTCAAAGGAGCTGGTTTGCTCCCTTACGTTTGTCCAAGCATGACTGAGCAGGAAAGTGCTTTCAAGAAAACCTTTGTAGAGAGGTTGTTTTGGAGGGTTTGTTTGTCTGCTTAAAATGAAGCTTCTGGTGGGTTAAGAATAGTGCAGTAAGGATAGTGCCATGGTTGGGTTGCTAACAGCACTAAAGCTGAGTAGTCCTTTCAACCAGTATCTTCTCATGCTGACCTGGACTCTGACTTTACACCACTGAGTGGGAGCTCTGCCATCCCACAGAGCAAGATATGGCAAACAGGTGAAGATCAGGACCTGGAGTCTAAGAACTGGGTCACAACAACTGTATGGTAACTTAGCACCCTGTCAGTGCATGTTGTGAAACTCAGTGTCTAAGAGGAAGTGATTTACAGCAGGAGGGGAAAAAAACAAGAAGAACCCTAAACAAATGTGCTGATGAAGTGCACGAGCACTGCCTCTTGTACACAAGGCTGGGAGTAACATCAGAGTGCAGTGGGACATCCGCAGAGGAGGAGACCTTCCAGGATGGTAAGTCCATTTGTCATCACCTTGAGAGAGCTGGGGGGTGGCCATGGAGAGATGAATGTACCTTGTTCATCTGAGGAACTTCAAACAGCTCCTGGGGAGGATTTTGTATAGTGAAAAGTCACATTCTTGTGTTTGAAATTCCAAGTCTGACACGGTTTGTTTCTGGTGGAGAAAAGAAGTACCAAGAGGTGTTGCGGAGGCAAGGAGAAAGCAACCTTAATCTCATAAACAGCAGTGTCCTGCGGGTACTCAGCAGACTGGCATTAGCTGGTGTCCCAGCCCATGAAGCAATGCTAAGTAGTGCTTGTATTTATTGCTCTTGGATGAACTTCAGTCATTGAAATTGTCAGCTGGCAGATCCCTGAAAGCTTCGAGGGAGCCAGAGTTAATTGCTGACTAGCTACAATATTATTCTTAGGATTTCTGGTTGAGTCTGTGATGTTTTCCTTCTTGAAAACTAAACTGCCTGTTTCAGAGCAGTTCTCACGACTTCTGTACAGCAGGTGGGACTCCAACCCATCACCAGTCAAAGACATCAAGAGGGATTTGTTTGAACAGAGTGGCAGATGATTCTATCACAGCACATACGAGATCTGTTCACCTTCATATTTTCAGAAAAATGCTGCTTTTTCAAGACATTTTGTAACTGTTGGTGAAAAAGAGAAGTGAAACAAGTTGTTTCTGGTAAGCTCCATCTGTCTGAGGCCATCACGTGGCTCTAAGAGCACTGACACCTGCAGTTTCTTACCAAGACGCTGCCTGGGTCACCAAATGTGACTTCAGGAGCCAGAGGGACAAGGCAAACACGTCTCAGCTCCAGTTCTGTGATGAGAAGCACCCGTGGTGGCTGTTTGTTTGTTCCCAGCCAGCCCAGCTGATTGGGACAGCTGTGCCAGAGCCACGAGCTGTGGAGTGTGACCTGCAGCCTCAATGGGCTCTCTGGGCTCAGCCTGAAGGGCTGCTGCTGTTTGCCAGCTGCCTTTCTCCTCCTCCTTTAAAATCCCTTTGCCTCAGTTTCCCACCCAACTCTCACATCTTCTCTCTTGCTCTCTCTTGCCTTTCTTCCCACTATGTTTTCTGGGTTGGTATGTGACCACTTCCTCTCATGTGTGTTGCTGTCACACGCTTTCTCTGTGTGGTGGGTTATGTCCCCCACCTGCCTGGACTGTCAGCTCCTTGGGGTAAGACAGTGGGTCTTTATATTGTGCTTAAGACATGAACTGGGATTTCAGAAGTATGGAAATGGCCAACTGTCCTTCACTGCTGCCAGCCACCCCATTTCTCTGGGGCTGGGAGAATGGATGTTTATCTGCCAGCATTTGTAACTATTTCTTGTGTAAAAGCTTGCAGCTGAGCCTGGGGCAGCAAAAGGAAGTGACAGTGAAATGTGTAAGTAAAACTGCTTTGGGAAGTGGGCCCTGCTACAGTGATTGCAGCTGATAACAACAAGCAGGTCTTGAAATGGAAACATGGCTTTCTTCTCTGCAGCTTTAGTACGCTTTTAAGCAGGAGTGTTTGTACCTTTTCTCACCTCTCCACCTTTTCTATCTTTGGCATTCTCTCTCATCTGCTCTTTTACCACAGGCCCTCCCTTTTCCCCTGTTTCAGACCCACCTCCCTTGTCTTCCAAGACATCCTCCACCTTTGTGGTTCAGCCCCACCAATACCTGTGAGTTGGTCCCACAGAAGCCTTTGGGGCTGTGTCTGGGCAGTGTCCAACCCCTGCCTGTTCCACGCAGCCACAGCATCCATACTGAAAGGTGGAGTGGGCAGGAGTTGGATGCAGCATGGAACGTGTACAGCCACGCTGCTTTACTGCTGGGGGAGGGCAGGCACCATAAACCCACCCACTTCAGGTGACAACAGCTGTGAACACATGGCAAGATGGACGGGACATGTCTGGCAGGATCCTTCCTACCTAAAACTTGTTCGAGTGTGGCCACCCACGGAGCAACCCCATATCCAATAGCACTGCAGCAGGTTCATCCTCCAGGCTACAAACGCCCAGCAGCTCACAGGTCAGAAGCAGTTGTTCAGGGACTGAGCAGATGATACCACCTTCTGAGATCTGCTGTACTCCAGGATCTGCTTCTTGCTTCTGAGAATGGAAGATGTCAGCTGGCTCCTGTGGGGTAAATTCACCTGTCAATGCAGGGATGATTCATGACCTGCTGGGCATGTGTCAAGTTTTTGAGAAGGCAAAATAGGCAAGTGCCAACTCCCCTTGCCTGACCATGTGCTGTGAGTTTTGGCGTATTTTGGTATTTGCTCTTACAGTTGCCTCTGCTGGTGGTAACACAAGATTTGAGAAATACTGTCTGAGGAGGAGAAGAAGATAACTGATTTTCTAGAGTCATGGCTGCAACAGGGCAGAAGGGGAGTTTGCATTTCAGCCTGGTCCCTGTCCCCTTACCAGCGTCACTTCTGGAAGAGACACTGGCATTGAAGACAACTCACAGGCACGGGAAGAGAGCAGGAGCCTGACAGAGTCACATGCAGGATGAGACTGATGCTGCACAGTATCGCCCACAGCTTCTGCATTTAATTACTGCTTGTTGGCAAATATGTTCGCTTGCAACAGGACAAAAGTGGGTGTTGAAGGATGGCTGGAAGAGGCAGCCATGCAGTTGTTTACACGTTAATTACTGCAGGGATTTTTGTGTGTAGACAGCAACGGGGAAAAACTGCAGGGACCTGTCTCTCTGTCACTTTGGAATCTGTTGATGTCACTCAAGACCCATAATACAGGGAGGATGTTGCACAGATCCATACTTAAATCTCAGAGCACTGTGTAAAGCAGTGGCAGTAACCTGCACTTTTTGTCTGTAATTGGCTACACACAAATGTTGTCATAAAGCTTTATTTTTCCCTTTGCATACATTTCTGTTTTTCAGGTTGTGAAAAAAGCATTGAAAACATTCGTGATGTTTAATGAGTCCTCCAACATGAAATTAGGCGTGAACAATCAAAAAGACGTCAAAACGGTAATGATTGGGACACACCACATTTGCTTACAAGAGCTGAGATTGCACTGGCATTTCTGAAAAGAAATAACAGGTTAACAAGAATTATTGCCCATTTTAGAAAGCTGTGTAGGTTTCAATCCTATTTGTAAACAAGTGAGTGACAAAACTCTCATTGATTTATCCGGTAGACCGATCAAACCTTGCCCAGAGGGAGTAATGTGGAGCTAAATCCTGTGCCTCTGTCTTGCTCAGGACAAGAAAACCATGCTCGTACAAACAGCCTCACTTCCACCATTGGCACAGCATTTATTCATGTATTCATTTATTCATTTATTCAGCATGCCCGGAGTACCTGGACATCACAGAGCGTAGCATGGTGACAGCCATGATGTCACTTCAAAATAGATTTCTTACCTTAGAAATGTCTTCTAAAACCTGGGCAATGTTTAAGTCTTGCTAACGTGTTCATGTGATGAAATGCAGAACTGTTAAAAATGGGTGAGGTTTTTTTTTGCCCTTGATGAGGTGGAGAACAAGCCAGAGGGTAAAAATTGAAGTAGATAGTTTAAAAATTATTATTTAATTCAAATCACTGCCTGAAATCAATGTCAGGACTGTAGATCTTGAGAAAACCAGAGAAAATTAAAAGCAAGAAGCTTTATCCACATAGAACCTGAAACAGAAACTTCCAGAGGCAAGTGATTTCTGTGCAGTTTTCCCATGTGCCCTTTTGGGAGCTCAGATTTATGGCTGTGGTGGGTGCCTCACGACCACCCCACACTTGATTCTCCTACCTGGAAGTTCAGAAGCTCAGCTCTGAAGTGCATGCTGCCTATCACAGGCTGGTGGATGGTTCCAGCTCCCAAGAATTGCCACAGGGAGCCAGACAGGATCATTGCTGGGGGGAAATAGATCTGCATGTGTGGTTGGTTGTCTTTTCCTGCTCAGTACAGGGCAGCATTTAGTGCCTGGTGTTATACTTTTGTGCATGTATGGCTGGACTGCAGGTCTGAATCTACCAGGTAGCCAGGCTACTTTTTTTTTTTTCCCATCTACATTCAGGAAAAAAAATTAAAGTGCAGCAAAAGGGAAACGAAACTAATTCACCACACTAGAATGACATGGGAATACTGTTCACATGGATAATTAAGATTTGTGTAGTTTCACTTAAGGGAGGTTTAAGACAAAACCAGAACATGTTCAGAAACCACAAAATGTCTTTCTGCCTCTGACACTTTCTGAACTGTTTTTTCTCCCGTGACTTCATAAACTTCCTTTTTATGGTAATGCTTGGCTTGATCCCACAGCTAATCTTGTGTTAGAAATTTCCTTATTTTGATTTTGGTAGAAATTTTGTTGAACATCCATTGGTCTTGTGCTAAAATAAAGTTAATCGATGTCAAATTAATCATAAGGCTTGGGAAAAAAACAAGGGATTGATATGTTGGCACAAAAAAATTAAACCAAAAAATTGAGCTAAAATCACAGTCTTCACAAAAACCAACCCAAATCCATTTCCAATTTTTCTTTTTTTTTTTCCCAAACGCATTTTATTTTATCATATCTCCTTGCTGGAGTGTTTGTTCCACTTGGTTCTCTGATTTCAAGGTTTGTTTTCCTTTCCTGGAATGAAATCTTGCGATTTCAATGATGGGCAAGCTTCAATTGGGCAAGCTTCGGTCCATTTCACTGCACTTCATGTCATCCCATTCGCTTTTATTGTTTTCCCTTTGTTTCAGAATTTTCTCTTTTTTTCTTTTAGCATTTCATTTCTTCAATTTCTTCTCCTGACTCTTTGTTTACCTTTCTTCCCTGAGTTCGGGATTTCAATGTGAATAATTTTGGCAAGTTTCAGTCCTTTTCACGGCGCCTCATTTGAGTTCAAAGGGACCTTTTAAAGGTCATCTAGTCCAACCTCCCTGCAGAGAGAAGGGACATATTCAACTAGATCAGGTTGCTCAGGGCCCCATCCAAGCAGATCTTGAACAGGTGTTCCTCACTTTCAGTGCTGCATCTAAGAACACCGTCTGCCAGTAGCTGCAAGCAGATCTCCTATTCAAAGACTGATTTATTCACCTGCACAGGTAGTCATCCATTAGCTGGTGCATCAGTGTCTTGGTGATCACTTAAACCTTCTCCTCTGTGGGTTCTGTTCCAGTTTCAAATCTTAGGAGCAATTTTGATGCTTGGTCTTGTCCTGATGGCTGTTTACTTCATGAGTGTGGGCAGCACGGTTGATCCTAACAGAGAAGAAGCAGCAGTTGTCAGCATTTACAGAAAGGTGGAGGAAGAAGAAGGACTCTACAGATATCTCCCAGAGGAAGAAGGACTCTACGGAGATCTCCCAAGAAGCACAGTAACTGAGGAGGACACCAACAGATGCAATGACTCCTGCAGGTGAGTCAGGTTAGATGGCACGTGGAGAAGTCATCACCAGATGGAGAAATAGTTACAGTACTGATGATATCAGCATGGGTTTTATTCTCTTCCCATTGTATCATAAGTGATGAAGCACCACTAACTTGGGAAGAGTGGGGGTGTTGTTTAGGCACTGGATAATTGGTAGTTGCCTGCTGTGAGGGGCAGTGGGGGCAGTGTCACAGCTCCTCTCCCAGTCCTGTGCTTGTATGTTCAGCTCAGCTCAGTTTCTCCTCTGCCACCTCCAGGCCATCCTCCTTTCGTGGCAGCAGTGGGAGGCAGCAGAGTGACCAGCTGGCACAGCAGCCTTCCTCAGAGGCTGGAGGGGCAGGGAATATCTGTGCTGGGAGAGGGTGAAGAGCTACCCAAGTGACATCCAGCTATGGGGGTTTGCTTTTCTCTGTATCTTAGGCATGGTAAAACAAAAAGAGCTCAGAGTGGCTACTGAGAAGCGATTTTGCTGAATTAGGGAGGACACTGTACAATATAAGCCTGGCTATAACAACTAGGGGTAGAAAGCACTCCCAGCCTGTTTGTCCAGCTCAGTTTGTTTGCCGTGGAGGTTGACATCCAGCATGGCCAACTGTATGGCCTGACAGGTGCTTGGTGTCCTGTTAGGGTCACAGTCACTTGCTTCACGATATGCAATTGCCATTGCAGCTTTGAACTTGTGGAAAATGTTCCTTATGACTTACCCTTTGAGATAAACAGCACTGCAGCCAAACCCTTGTATCAAGCCTGGAAAGGACTGCTTGATCTAGCCCAGGAAAAAGTTCATGTGGCTTCTTACTATTGGTCTCTTACTGGGAAGGATATCAGTGTCAATGACTCCTCTTCCAAGCAGGTAAGGAAAAATCAACAACAAGCATGTCTGTGGTTGTTTTAACTCGTGTACGTGTGGCAGAGGGCAGGTTGGCTGTGTAATCTGTCTCCCAGAGACATTGCTTTACTCCTCCTGCAAACCCAGCAAGGTTTTCCATGCTGTTCTGAAGCAACACTCCAACCTTCCTCCTCCAGTCAAGTTAGACTCCATCTGGGCTCTGCCCATGGCTCTGAGTATTTTTATGCTGTGTTTTAAGAGCAAGCAGCTGTCAGCCTCAAACCCACATTCACCCTGTGGATGGTTGACCCCTGAAAGGGGCAGCCAGTGGCAGAGCTGAGGAGTCTACAGGATTCTGTGTACACAAGTGGATGTGCCAATTCCCAGTGGTTAGTGGGAAGGGTCAGGAAGCAAAGTCTGCTGGCCTTCTGACAGCTGCAGAGGCTGCTTCTCCCCTGTGTGCAGAGACAGCACCTGCATCCACTCACTGGGCAGCTGTCCCTGACCCATGACACTGGACAGCTAAGGAGGACATTGGACAGCAGCTAAGGAGACTCCCTCTCCTTTGCAGGGCTCTCCTCCTGGGCACCCTAAGTGGTCAGGCTTCCTGCGGGACCTCTCTGGCTCTACCACCAAAAACAAATGACAGAGGCCATGGCACAGGCTCACCTTGCAACCACCCATCATGTTTAATTGTCCCTTGGCTCCACTTTGGCCTGTGGCAGCTAGCAAACTCCCAGGCAATCCTGAGCAGGGTCTGGGGGACTGTTCTGAAAAACAGATGGGACAAGGTCACGCTGTTTCAGGCAGGAATGGAGCTTAGTTGTGTCGGGAATTCTGCTGTTTGCTGAAGTACCACGTGCTGGCCTGGTTATTACTGCGGGCCCAGTCTCTGCCTCCTTCCTGGCACATCTTCCTCACTGTCCTCGCGGGCTCTGGGGCTGCTCCCCTTATCTTCCTCCCTAGGTGTTTCTGGTGGCATAAGGTGCCATTAACTGCACACGAGAAGAAGTACAAGTGGCAGATGTAAGGCTGAGCCCTGTCTCTGCTAAGGGACAGCTCAGCATTGGACAGTCTCTGTCACCTTTATCCTCAGGGAGAAATGACCCCACACATCTGCTGAGCATCAGGGTCCAGCAGTTGATCGGCACTGGGACATTCACCTTTGAAGTCTGGGATGTTTATGGCCATGCTTTTAAACCTTACATCTAATAGCATTAAATGACAGAAAATAAACTTTGATTCATACATTGGATCAGAATCTTCATTCCCTCTTTTCTCTACTTGAAACACTCCTGAAATAGGTGAAATTTCTGACCTGCTTTGCACTGGGGTTCTTCAAAGGAAGCACCCATTAATAACACTGTACTTGCATATATCTTACTAAACATTCTGTAACAAAATATAAAAAATAACAATGTACCACACAGGGTGAAGATATTCTGCAGAGGTTTGAGAGGTTACTCGCAGAGAATGTCTCTTTGTATATTGCAGCAAGTTCACCAACTCTGGCTACAAAATCAAGGGACCTTGAGCTTTTAGCAGAAAAAGGTAATTATTTCCCTTCAGTGATCCACTCAGAGCTTCTATGTTGTAAAAGGGCATCTGGGGAAACTGGTCTCCAAGGCATGTTCTGATGTGGTGCTTGCATGGGTTCACAGGATAAGCACTATCTGTTCACTGATTCATGGTTTCTGTCTGTGTCTCTCTAGGATTTTCCTGAAAGTTCACATTTTGCGTATTTTTTTGAAGTTACTGTGTTCCCAGGAATGAGAGCTTGTGAATTTTGGTAGCTATTACTGCCTGCAAGAGTCAGACATGCAGACATATTCTGGCTGTTGAGGAACCATCTCCATGCTATGTCTAAACTCTTTTTTCCCCTCCCCATCTTTCTTCAGGGGCTCATGTGAAAAAGATTGATTTTGGACGTTTGACAGGAGGAGTGTTGCATAGCAAATTCTGGATAGTAGACATGAAACACGTATATATTGGTAGTGCAAACATGGACTGGAGATCTTTATCTCAGGTAACCTCTGCTGCTGCATATGCAAAAATCTGGGGGAAAATTCATGTCCTCACAGATAGCAGAGAAAAATCATAATGATGTAAAATGTTGTCAGAGTGGAAGAAACAGCAAAGAAACCCCAGGAGGTGGCTCCTTCTGGGGCTGTGACAAAGCTTGCTCTCTTTGCAGGTGAAAGAGTTTGGTGCTGTGATGTACAACTGCAGCTGCTTGGCCAAAGACCTCTGGAAAACATTTAGTACCTACTGGGACGTTGGATATCCTAATGCAACCATCCCATTCCCTTGGCCTCTTAACTATTCTACCCACATCAACAATCGTCAGCCTCTGGAAGTAGAATTTAATGGAATCTTGACAGAAACCTATTTTTCTGTAAGTACCTTTGAAAATAACACGACAGACTGTTAGCTGCATTTAAGGATTGAGCAGAAAAGTTTCTTCAGCAGTCCTCCTCAGCTGCTTGTGTTCCAGGTGGATAATAATTTGTTCCTTAGGTTTCTCTGGAACTATTCAAAGAATAGGGATAAACCCAGCATTAGCTGTCAAATTGTATGGCAGGAACAGTGTGCAGGTCTCTTTTAGTCGCCTGTAGGCTCAATGTATCTATAAGTATCTGACCCAGCAGGACATGGCAGGCATGAGGAAAGATGGTGGTCCACCTCAAGTGCTTAGTGATATTTTAATGAAAACTAGACAGGTCTAAATAAATGAGTCACAGCCTGAGAGAAAAAAAATAATTAAATCACTGACCTATGTGTTTTCTTTTTTTTTTACAGGCTTCCCCTCCAGCATTTTGTCCAGAAGGTCGCACCCATGACCTCTATGCCATACTCAGCATTATCAGTCAGGCACAGAAGTTTGTCTATGTTTCTGTCATGGAATATTTCCCTACCAGCCGTTTCGTTCATCCAAAAAGGTACAATTTTAATCCTGAGCAAATCAGTTACTTGCACTATGTAAAGAAAAAATGTATGATTCCCCTCCTTCTGCAATTAAAATATTCGGAGTGGAGAGAACTGAGGCTTTGCTCTGCATTCACAACCATCCCATGGACTGTGCCCTCCAGGTACCAAAGGACAGGATGAGAGGAAATGGCCTCAAGTTGTGCCAGGGGAGGTTTAGATTGGATATTAGGAAAAAGAAATTCATGGAAAGGGTTGTGGAGTATTGGAACAGATTACCTAGGGAAGTGGTGGAGTCACCATCCCTGGAAGTGTTTAAAAAATCTGGGGATATGGCACTTGAGTGCATGGTTTAGTGGTGAACATGGTGCTGGTGCTGGGCTGAGTTGGACTTGATGATCTTAAAGGCCTTTTCCAGCCTTAACAATCCTAGGATTCTGTGATTCCAGTCCTAATGCTGCAGGAAGGATAGTATCCAATACCCGTATGCTTTGCTGGTGTTTTAGAGCATCCTCCTGTGCTCTACACACAGCTGGAAAGCTGTGAAATGCCAGACTAGGGACGGCCAGGTACAGCGTCCTCCAAAATTCAACACAGCAGCTTTATGAATAGAGAGAGGAAAGGGAACACCAGAAATAAATCTGACATCAGATTTTTCAGAGAAAACATTGCTGTGCTCTCCTTTCTTGCTCCTGTTTTTCTTTCTTGCTGTCCTTTACTTCTGAAGAGTCTTGACTTCTTGCTCTATTTCCTGCTTGATGCACTTGACCCATTTTTTAGAGGGTGGTTCTTGACTGTCCTGACCTTTGCAGTGAGAGCTGAAACAGCCTCAAAAAGAAACTTCTGAGGTTTTTTTTGTTTGTTTGGGGTTTGGTGGTTTTTTTGGTTGTTGTTGGGGGTTTCGTTGTTGTTGTTGTTGTTGTTTGGGGCTTTTGTAGTGTTTTGTTTTGTTTTGTTTTGTTTTTAATAATTCCACCTAAGTTCCAGCAGCAGCTTCAGAGAGAAGGTGACAGTGGTGATCTGGAGTAATCACAGAATAGTTTGGGTTACAGACCATCCAGTTCCTCCCCTCCTGTGCAATGGGCAGGGACACCTTTCACTAGACCAGGTTGCTCAAAGCCCCATCCAGCCTGGCCTTGAGCCTGCGTGTGGTGAACCACTGCCACGGTCCCGGAGACTGCCCAAGGTCACAGCAGAACGATGCAGACTCTGCACATGAACCCAAACCTGAGCAACAAGGAAAGTTAGTCAGTCATGGGGCAGCACTAAGACTCCCAAATCCTCTTAGATATGCTTGAATTAGGGTATTTACATGCAACCAAGTGCTCTGAATTATCTGCTTATAACATTTCTGAGTTTTCCAACCATCTAAATAATCTGAGAAAGAAGTTCAAGTTAAATAAATATGTGCAACATGGCTTGCTGAATAGGGTAAGCTCTAGGCTGCCATTTAGCCAGAATGATACCATGCATTATGTCCTCTGTCACAAGTGTGTAAAGCCTCTGTTGTTCAGCTGGTGCATGGGTGTGTTCCAGGAAAGATTTTAGGATAATAGACATAGATAATTCTACTGTCCAAGAAACAAAATCTAGAGACTAGCTTCTACTTGGAGGATATATTTAATAAATCAAACAGCTCAGAGGATTTTCAGTTTCTGTGTTGTACGGTCGAGTCTCTGGGTTCCTCGTCTTCTGATTTTAGCCAAGAATAAGCCCAGAAAAGTCTCTTTTCCCCCTCAGGATTGAGTGTGTTAATACTCCTTATTCTTCATCTGAAGGCTTAATCCACAGTTTGTGACATCTAGGGCTGATCAGATGCAAACAAGAGTTTGAAAGGCCCAGCGAAAGCAGTGCAGGGCCTCGGGCTATCTCCACAGCAACCAGCTGTAGTGCCATGAATTGAAGCTGATTAGTTCAGGTTAGGTTCCTCCAGCAGCTGAGGCAGAGGGAACAAAGCTGCTGTCTAATGCCTGAGTGTTAATCAACTAGAAACTGATATATTTTAAAAAATGAAACCATTCAAAAATTGCATTTCAAATAGCATGATTTTCCAAGTTTTTCAGTCAAGCCTGAGCCTCAGAGCACGTGGCCAGGCCATTGATCGCAATAGGACGATGCACAGGGGAGGATTAGATAAGTCAGGCCTTTGTACATAAGACCAAAAGGATTAAGTTAGGCAAATTAATTCATCATTGCTCATGGGACTGTGAGCAAATGCTAGACCTCTCTCTGTATCAGCCCTCCAAGCTGTACTAAACATGCTCGTCTCCCTCCATGCAGCATTTTTTAGGATCTACGGAAAGAAAATGCCGTGTGGGCGTTTGGAGTTACTAGCCCTGGGATGCACATTGTCCAGCTCTTGGTGTTTTGTAGCTGGGTGAAGGATGTTAAAAATGTTCCCCACAGCTACTGCCAACACAAGTGTCAGGAAAATGGATTTTCCCCTGTTCAGGGAACATGGAGAGCACAGCCGTGTCCATTACCTTGGGGACACATGACAAGGGCAGGGAGGAGTAGGGAGGGGTAGAGCCTGCCCACAACTGGCTGATGGCACAGGACCACTGCAGACACTGGAAACAGTCATATTCTGCAAAGGCCATATTCTGCAAAATGGTTCTTAGACTTTCATCCGGGCTCTGCACTGCCCTTTTTACTCTGGGCTGTGTAAACTGGTTTTACCCTGGAGTTGCTATTGTTATCTTTAGTTTCCTAAGGAAATGAGTATGGTGGCACCATGCTGTATCTGTGTATGTGCACTTTACTAAGCTTTGAACTTTCTGATGAATTTCACCCCAATTTGGCAGAGTCTGGAGGTCTCAAAACACATTCTGTGAAAAGAACGGACTTGGTAGAAGGCAGAAATCTTGTTTGTACCTCCAGGGAAGCCACAAGTGCTTTACTTACTAGACATCAGAGATCCCATCTGTGCATCATCACTTGTAGTCTCAGTTTATTGTCACAGCTTTCTACTGAACTGTTTAAAAAAAGATCCCTTTTTGCACACACCTCCTTTTCTGCAGATACTGGCCAGCCATTGACAACGCCCTGAGACGTGCAGCTTTCAACCGCAGAGTGCAAGTCCGGCTTCTGGTCAGCTGCTGGGCATACACTGACCCAGCCATGCTCCACTATCTGAGGTCCCTGCGTGCTCTCAACAACCCACATGCCCACATCAGTGTCGACGTGGTATGATAACAAACGTGATTTTGGAAAGACAGCTTGAGGATATGGCCCCACACCGATTTTTGAGACTAAGCTGCAGTTTGTGTGTACAAATATTAGCTTTTAGAGAAGCAGGTTGTCTGTTCTTGCATTCTTGTGAAAAAGAGGCCCAATATATAATCTTTGAGGAAGCAGCTATTTCAAGCTACGAGTGATATCAGGGATGTGCCTGGCTGTGGCACTTGAGACATTATCCTGGCAGTTGCTTTTGCTGAGCACCGTGACAGTAGCAGTTTTTATGATAACTTAGTGCTCCTCTCAGTGACCTTTTCCTGCATGGAGTACTTTAAATAGGTCTAATTGCTATCAGTTTTTTAAAATTGAGAGCTCTGCTGTCTGCCTATATAGATAGACTTATTTTTGAACACTAAATACTGCATGCAGGCCATAGGTATTAGAATGGAATGCATCAAGTGGAGTGGAGATGATGTGAATGCTCCCAACATGATGCAGTAACCACAACAGAGAGATACCACAGAAGGAGGAGTGGGTTTCAGAAAAAAAATATAAAAAGAGACAGAAATGCAGATTTTGGTAAGAGTTAACACAAAAAGTTAGGCATTATAGTTGCTTGCAGTACCCCTCGTGTCTGTGATCAGCCCATTCTCGCACAAAATAAGAGCAGCAATCAGTGGTAAATGCAGATCTATTAAACAGCTGCCTAAAACGGCATCTAATTGTCTGCCCTGTAATGATAATAGCTGTGCCACTAATGGAACATTGTGAGGCAAACATTATCTGTATCTGATCTCAATAGCCTATCCAATTTTATGTATAGTGGAAGTATTGTTTGCCAGTTTTCTTGGATAGGAGTAAAATCTCTTCTATGGTGTATTTAATAACAGAGTGCGGTATGTTCTCTTCTGTTCTTCCCATACTACTCTGTTCTTTGAAACTATAGAAAACATGCACTGTTCAATCATGAAGTCTGTTCCCCACTCCAGTATTTCTGTTTATATTTTTAATTTCTCTCCCTCCAGAAACTCTTCATTGTTCCCGTTCTGAATCACACAAACATTCCTCATGGGAGAGTGAATCACAACAAATACATGGTCACTGATAAAGTAGCCTACATCGGTATGTATTCCATTATTCCAAATTCTTACAGTAACTCCAGATCTACGGGACTGAGACTGAGCTAGGATCAGCTGCAAGAGTAAAAAATACCTCATTTTGCCATATAAAGCAAAATCTGTCCTAGGTAAAGAAGTACAGATGTGAAGGGGAGACAATAATGTAGGTCAAATTCAGTAAGAGTTTATTTCATATGGTTGTGAACCATTAGGAACAGAGCATGACAAGGCTGAGTGCACAGCCTGTGACAAGCACAGTGGGAATTTCACAGCCTGTGTGCTCAGAATGATGCAGGGATAGCTGGTGCTCCACTATATAACATTATCGTGCTTTAATAAAAAGGAACTGCTGGGAGGAATTAATTCTATGCACTGTTTGTTGAACAGAACTCTAGGAAAGGAAATGAGAAAACAGTAATGTTAACTCTTCCTGAAAGCTGGGATGGTGTTTGCGTTTCACTCTTTTATTAGGAACCCTCAAAAAAGGGAATGTGAAAGTGCTCTGTCATTTCAGCCAGCTCATCCTCCCAGCAATGCACACCAGCAAATAGCCTGATCTTCCAACTGGCTGAGGGTTTACAGCTTCAATTGCCTTCAATACTTTTAATAACTTGTTTCATACTTGAAGGCAGATATGCAGATAATTTGTTTTCATGCCTAAGCACCTTCTGGAATTGGCAGATTTTTCTGGCAAAGGCGATCATGAGGGGAAGTGCTAAGAGACAAAATGTGTATTTTTCACAGTGCTTGATTTTCTGAATTAAGGTCGCTTTGGAGGGAGCCCTGGACAATGTCTGCAGCTGGATTCCCAGCTTTGCCTGGTTTAGAAGCAGGCTTTGCATGTCAAGCTCAGAACAGCTCCAGAGGGTTTATTGATCAAGAGTCCAGTTTCTCCTTTCGTTTTCCTTTAACAAGAAAAGAGAATTAAGTCCATTAAAGACTTTTTAAACACAGAAACCCATGTCAAACACCATCTTTTACCCCTCTTTTACCCCTCAAATATTGCACTTTATTACCATGTTTATGAGTAGATTTGTGCATTCCGTCACACGCTGTAAGGAATCAGAAGGTTATGAACCTTCAGGGTTGCAGTTAATACCAGGTTTCCAAAACCTGAGGTCTGGTACAAGAAGGAGGTGACCTGATTTTTGCTGCCTCATTGGTCCTAATGAGATTTGCAGTCATAGAGCAAATCAACAAAACCTAGAGATCAAACAGAACACTGGGAAATGAATGTTTTCTAATCAGCTACTTTTCCATTGCACAGGGACTTCCAATTGGTCGGAAGACTACTTCACTGATACAGCTGGCGTGGGACTAATTATCAAACAGAATTCGACCAGCCCGCAAAAAAGGCAACAGCCTGTCCAGGAACAGTTGAAAGATCTTTTTGATCGAGATTGGAATTCCAAATATGTGGTGAATCTGGAAGATGTGCAGGGACAGAAAGACTGTAACTGGAGAGGCAGACTCTGAAGTGAATTGAGATGTACATTTAAAATAGAAACAAAAAAAAGGTATATGAATCTTGTTCCTGTGCAAATCAAGGAACTTTCTTCTTTTAGTCTTTGTCAGAGAAATCACTTCCTCGTGGTGTCCACATTGATGACATGAGAATTTCTGATAGTTGACTCTACCTGCAAAACCACTAGTCAGTGTGTGATGTTTGATTTTGTTTGATTTTTTTGTGTGATTACCTCATCCCAGAGTTAATTAAATGCATACAGTGTTGTATGACAAGCTGTCTTATATTGAAGCAAACATCGGAGACACAGATCATTATTGCTGTGCTATTTTATCTTAGGAAACTATATATTTCAACCTAAAATGTTCCATTAACAGTGTTTGCTTACGTGTGTTTAAACATTTTTAATAAGCTCCTGGCCACCTTAAGATTTGAGCCATGTATATGATCACCTACAATAGCAATGGCAGGTTTTTAAAAGCATTTAGGAATTAGAGATACAGGGAAATACCTATTTCTAAGTGTTGAGGCTAGCTGCTAGAGATAAATGCCTGGGATTTAAACCTTGAGGCCAGCTTCCAACTCAGCTGCCCTGAAATCCTGAAAGTCTGGGAATGTTTGGACTTCTGTGTGTCAGTCTTGTGCAGCAAACAGGATGGGGGAGCAGGGCAAAGCTGCTACGGGGGTGCTGTTGTGGCTAGGGCATCCCTCCTGCACTGTGTGCAGTGCTTGGAGAGCCTCCTTGCTCCTTCTGGGCTGCCCTGGTGCTGTCCCTGAGCAGTGTTGTGTTTCTGGGCTGCCTTTCCTTCTGCAGTCACTCAGGGACCACAGCCCTGAGCCATCTGGTGCCTTATATCTGTATCCACCACTGCTCTGCCCTGGATGACTTTCTGAAGTGACAGGAAAGGAGAGCAGGGCACGTGCTCCAGCTGTGAGTGGTGTGAGTGACACTGGGCTGGAGCTCCATGAACCTTGCCAGGGCTGTGCACCTCTGCCTGACACTGGGAGTGGAGCCACTGACAGGTATTGATTTACACCTCTGTGAATACACAAAAATCCCCATACTAATAAGGACTTTCAGAGATGACCCTCATCAATGTTCCATTTTTCAGTTTCCATGCTGCTGCTTAGCTATCTCTTCAGACACTTCCAAGATTCTTGGAGTAACATACTCCATCCTTGGAGTATGTTATCCATCCTTGCAAATCAATGCTTCGTGTTCCTGTGGCAGATTTTTTAAGCCATGTAGTTACATGCACAGATATCACTGAAATTTTGTGAGTATTCATATACATGCCAAAATATTGAGGAACATGCAGGTGCTTTTTGTGCTCTCACCCCCTATTTCCTTACCAGAGTTAGCTTGAAAATCTTTGTGAGAAGTTACGTCTTCAACCAACAAAACCATTTTCTGTAGAGGAGTGCTTTCCTCTAGATGGCACTCCAAGATGAGTTTTCACGTTTTGGCAGGGATAGATATTGCAGGCGTAAGAAGAAAACCTCTTTCTCTTCTTGTGAGCTCAAATCTGACAGTGCTGGACTAGTTGTTCAGTGGCACAGAGCTTCTGGACAAGCTGGCAGAATTTTCTTATGGCCATATAAGCCTCATGTGCATTAAGGTTCGGCTTATAAAAGAGAAATAGATGCTTAGGAGAGTGCTCTTCTATTTTCTCTACTGATAGCACTTTTGGTTTTCCTTGGGGGGGGGGAATTTGCAATTAAGACAATGAACTGGATCTAAGAGGAACTTGAGATTATTTCCCTGGTTTCTTGTGAGACTTTTGAAGCCCCTTCATACCTTGATTCTTATTTATTTGTTTTCTATTAGAAAGGTAGAATATCATGTAAGCTATAACCAGGCTTTGAGTCTCAGTTCTTTTCCATTTATGAAACAGGGTTAATAATAGTCCTTATCCATTCATCTGTTACTTGTCTCTTTCATTTAGATTGTGATTTCTTCAAGCTAAGGACTGCGCCAAATGTAGGCTGGGGCCTCCAGTGGTATCCATTAGCATCATGCTTGGACTGATTGGTTATTAGGAAAAGGTTCTTCACCCAGTGGGTGGCTGGCCACTGGAAATTACTCCCCAGGGAAGTTGTCACATTAAGAAGCATTTGAACTACACTTGAGGACATGTGGTGTGATTCTTGGGTTGTCCTGTGTAGAGACAGGAGTTGGACTTTGTAGGTCCTTTCCGACTCAGAATATTCTATGATTTTCTAGTCTGATTGCAGGCTGTTCAGATTTTTGTCAGTGTTGGTGTATTCCTGTCTAGAAAAAGTCGCTGGTTTGGCCGTTGAGCATGGATACTCTCCTCTGATCAGCTCATCCCATGTACCTGTGTTATGAGGGAGTACAAGGTGCTTTACTGCTCAGCACTGGCACGTAGGAAGACCCATCTGTAGGTATCTAGGGACCACAGATGATAAAAAAGTGTGATCGCTAAGGAGAGGAAACAGACTGTGGGTTAAATGTGGGCTAGAAAAGGGGGGTTCATGTTAAGTGTCTGCCATTCTGCTAAGAATGGCTTCCGGGAGTTATGCCTTTTCTTGTACCTTGAATTCACATGGAAGAAAGCACCAGGAACTAAAGACTGCTTTACTTTAGGTGGGAAATAGGTGTGTTCCTTACGTATTAAGCAGGTGTATTCCTTTCATATCAACAACACACTGGCTTCTGCTGGGTCCAGCCTGGAAGAAAGAAGAGTTTTCACCAGTGCTCTTTGATAACTGGGACAAAACACCAAACACATCAGGGGACTGGTGGGGCCTCCATCCTTTGCATCTCCAGAGCAAGGCCGCCCATCTCTGCAGGAGATGCTTTAACCCAGCAGGACGGGTCCTCTGCAGACTCAACACAGAGCCCAGACTCAGCAGCCACACACACCAACGCTGGCAGAGATATCCCAGTCACAGACCTGGCCCACTGCTACACACGCTGGAAATCCAGGGGAGGTTTGGTGAGAAAGGGATTGTTTGGGCTGCTTTTTCTTTTGAACTCTATAATAACACTGCTCACATCTAGTTGTGCACACTCTTTAAAGAGCTGGGATTCCCCCTTCTGCCTCACCGAAGTGGCTTTCAGGAGGGACTGCTGCACTGCTCTCCCAGTAGGATCATCTCTGAAAGCTCTTGGTTTGGTGCAGTGCCTTGTAGCTACAGCACTGCTGATAGCAGTGCAGATGACAGCACGACAGAACCTAGCTGGCTTCATGGGTTATGACTACTGACAGGACCACAAGGTCACCTAGCTTCACACATCAGACACCAGCTTGTTTCATAAGCTTTAGTATTATCTGTTCTCATTTTTTCCTGCCATTACGCAGGATTTTCCTTTCCCAGCTGTTCCAGATAAAACAGACCTTTGTTGCTTTCATCCAGGTACTGAGAAAACATTTCATCTACCATTTACGCCATATCAGTCATGAATATCCCCATAATCACTAAAGGATAGCTCTTGGGTCATGGGCACTGACTCACAGACCTCTGCAGAGGGCCAGAAAAGTTGGCTTCAGTTGCAGGGCAGATTGTGGTGGTGCAGCTTCCTGAGGAGGGGAAGTAGAGAGGGAGGTGCCAATTCTTTCTTCCTGGTGTCCAGTGATAGGATGTGTGAGAATAGTTGAAACCTGTGTCGGGGGAGGTTCAGACTTGGCCACAGTGGCCACGAAGAAATTGAGTTTAAAATCTCTTTTGACAGGAGGAAAAGGGACAACAAAACTTCAGCTCTGGACTGGAGGAGAGCTGACTTCAGGTTGCTCAGGGAACTAGTGAGTAAAGTCCCCTGGGAAAATGTTTTTGTATTTGAGGGGATTGTTCTGCTCTGCTCTGCACTGGGGCAGCCTCACCTGGAGTCCTGTGAGCAGTTTTGGGTGCCACAATAAAAAAGTCTTTAGAGAGTGTCCAGAGGAAGCCACAAGGATGGTGAAGGGTCTGGAGGGGAAGCCATATGAGGAGTGGCTGAGGTCACTTGGTCTGTTCAGCCTGGAGGAGACTGAGGGCAGAGCTCATTGGGATCTTCAACCTCCTCACAAGGACCAATGGAGGGGCAGGTACCAATCTCTTCACTCTCATGGCAAGTGACAGGACCTGAGGAAATGGCTGGAGCTGAGTCATTAGCTCCAGCTAATGACTCAGGGGGGTTTAGGATGGATGTTAGGAAAGGGTTTCTCACCTAAAGGGTGTTTGAGCACTGGAACAGGCTCCCCAGGGCAGTGGTCACAGCCCCAAGCCTGACAGAGTTCAAGAAGCCTTTGGACAGTGCTCTCAGGCACATGGTGTGAGTCTTGGGGTGTCCTGTGCAGGGCCGGGAGTGGGATTCAAGGATCCTGACAGGTCTGTTCCAACTCAACATATTCTGTGATTCAGTTTGGGATTGTAATGAGTGAAAAGTCTCCATTACCCCTATATTTTGGAACTGTGCTGTCATTAAGCATCCACCTCAGTAGACAGTGAACTACATGCAAACTTCTGCAAATTTAAGCTGGCATTTTTGGAATCAGAAACGTCAGTAACTCACACTACTCAAGTTATTACTCGTATGGTGAATTTATTGTGAATTAAGAATACAGACAGTGTTTTAAAGGTACATGTGAAGGCTGTCACATACGCACTCTGGTTTTCATTGTGCACTTGAGAGAAGCATTAATATAAACAGAGAAGCAAATAATTATATACACCTCCTTTCCCAGAAAATTTCTGAAGCAATTCCACCAGTGTGGCAGATCATTCAAAGCATTAAACTATCCCATAAGTATATACATTAAAATTTATTTATCCACATTTGAATAATATTCTTTGTAAGCATGTTTTATTCTGGTATCTTACAAACATGATTTAGTTACATGGTTTTTGGTCTTGGAATTAATCTGTTAGTTTTTGCTGTTTTTTTTTTTAATTATTGTAAGGCTAAATATGACCCACCACAATAATAAAAAAATGAGAAGAGAGGAAGAGGCAAAGCATTAGTATCTCTACACTAGTATTTAATTTTTATTTTGTATTTTAAAATGTTTGTGGAATATACATACTACCTTAGCTGAAATAAAGAAAAACATTTTAATCGCAAAGCAAAGTAGATCAAAAAAGTCCAAAATCCAAACAGGTAAGTATAGTTCTCATAGTACTAGTTTATAACCCATTCTGGAAATAATCTGTAATCTAAATATAACTGGTGTGTTTTGAGAAGCCTATTTAACAAGTCTTTTGCTGTTGTTGAGCCTTTCAATGATTTACTTTCATGGTTCAGGTATCTACTCAGACTTTGCTCAAAGTATGGGCTCCTCTGTGCCTGTCATAATTGTTGCCTTTGGGGTAGATTTGAAGAAATCATTATTTTTATTAGTGTACAATCTAGTACATCTATGTACTTGAAAATTTAAATATGGTAAATTCTGTTCAAGTTTTCATGAAACCAGCTTTGGGTTTTAATTTTCAGTCAGTAGAAAACTAAGAAAACACTCTCTTCTGTACATATGGATGATTTTGTTTTCATTGAGGATTGAGAAAATACAACCTTCATTTGGTTGTATCTCCAGCAATATTAGATTTACTATCTTTTTCTTCCTCCAACAAGATTAGTTCAGTTCTTGCTGAAGACGTCACGATAGATGAGGCCCCGTCAATTTCAGCATTTTCACCCTCTCCTATTTCTTTAGGTGATAAGCTTTCTTGCGCATCAAAAAACACATCTGGTTTATCTGTTGGGCTATCTTCATCTGAGAGTCTCCCCTCTTTTTGACCCACCTCTTCTTTGTCAACGGACTTAGCCTTTTTCGAAGGAGATGTGAAACCAAGCTTGGGAAGTCTAAACCATCCAGCTTTTTCAGCCTGCTTAGAGGAATCATCTGACGTGTCAGCAGGTTTCACATCTTCTGGAACTGATTTTTTTATTTCTGGTTTTGCATCTGTGCTTGTTTCATCCCCAGAAGATGAAAAGCCAATACTTGGAAGCCAAAATTTGAATCTTCCAGGAGATCTTTTACTATCAGTCTTTTCTTTCTCATTGGTTATGTCTTTTTCTTCACCTTCCACTGCTTCAACTACATCTTCATCTTTAGAGAGAGGAGCTGCTGTTATTCCCTCTGGTGATTTATCAGGAAAACTCTCTTCAAGTTTATTGGAACACTTTACTTCAGCAGCAGATGTTTTTAACTTTGTCAAACTTACTTTTCCTCTCGATTCTTCAGACTCATGGTGTGGTTTGTCAGATAGTTTCAGCTCAGCACTGGCAGTTCTCTCTGCCACTGCTCCGAGGCTTTCACCAGCACCTGTAGGTTTTCTCACTGGTGCACCTCCAGTTGGAAATGGCTGCTGGACCAGCACTTCTAAATCACTGTGTGATTCAGGCAACTTCGCCTTGAGCAATGAGAATCCCAAAGCAGCAGTTTTGACCTCTGATGACAGAATCTCTGATTCTTTCAGTATTTCAGTAGTGTAAATCTCACACCTTTCAATAGCAACATGTTCAGGTTCTACTTTCTCACTTACTTCTTGCCCCTCTATATAAGACCAATGAATGTCCTGCCCTGCACTTGAAAGGGAGGACTCTATGGTAGCTGTCATTTGTGCTGTTTTAATGTCAGGTTCAGTCAGCGTTAGAATTTTGCTTTTTGCTTTTTGAATACCCCCCTCTAGAGCTCCTGGTGCTTCTTCGGGGATAGCAGAGCTTGCTTGCAGTTGCACTACTTCAATGTCAGTACTAGAACCCTTTGGATCTGTTACGACTTTTGACAGTAAAACATCAGCTTCAATTGGGAGAGTTCTGAAAGTGAATCTTGGTATTTTTAGTTTGGGAATTCTTACACTTACTTCTGGGCCACCTTGTGTTTGGTCTACTGTTTCCCCTGTTACTCTGGCAGATGCTCCCATATGATCCAGAGCTGGACTTTTCAGGCCAATAGATCCTTCTGGTTTTTGTAACTGCATTTCTGCTGTGCCTATTCCACTTTTAGGTGCTGAATCAGCTTCTGACTTTGGCAAATTGGTGTCATCTTCAAACCCCTTGATTTCTGAATGCAACATTCCAAACTTTGGAATCTTAAACTTGTATGCTTTAATTTTACTTGTTTCTGCTCTGTCTTCTACTTGCACTTCCACTCCTGCAGACACATCCTTTTCAACACTTTTCACTTGAAATTTCATTTCAGGATCTACTCTAGTAATTTTGACATCAGTCTTCACTGTCGGGACTTCTACCTTTAGAACTTCCAGCTTAGCAGTAGCATAAGTACCATCTTCTGATCCTTTTGTTGTAGACCATTCACACGTAGCCTTTTTAAATTGACTTTCTTCACTGTCTTTTCCTATGATTTTCACCTCACCCTTTATCTTTCCTTTTTTACTTGCTGCCTCTTTATTTTGAATATCTAGCTCTTCCTTTGGAAGACTAACTTCTATTTTCTTCTGTGTTGCATCCAGAGTAATTTCAGTTGATGATGGTTTGCATCCTACTCCTGATGTCTTTAACTTCATGGAACTTTCTACCTTTGGGACTTCTATGTCCTGTGATTTGCCTTTATGCTCTGGAGAAGTCAGAGTACCTGTAGGAAACCTATTTGTTGAACTCTTGTCTTTGTCAGTTTCTGAAGCACTTGGGTATGATTTAGACAACTCTGCTGCAGACACTGTGATTTCTGAAGTATGTCCTTCAGCACTGTGCTTAACTACGTCTGCATAAGTTTCAGTTTTTGGAATATTCACTCTACTGTCTGTTCTTTCTGTGGATAATGAAATACCTCCTTCCATCTTTGGCAGGCTAACATCAGAACTCTTCACAGAATCTCCTAATTTTTGAATCCCCTCTTTTCCAATAGTAATTTCAGCAACGGCATGTGGTAATGAGAAGGTATTTTCAGGAATACTTGTTTCAGTTTGTACTTTTGCAGAAGGAATAGTTGCCTGAGCTTTTTCCATATTTCTTTCAATATCAGCATCACTTTTTTTTTCCTTTAGGGATGACCTGCCAAATGCAGGTATTCTGAATTTTGGCATTTTAAACCATCCCTGATGTTCTTCAGTCTGAACTTCTTCAGCTTTTATTTCATGTTCTTTTAATTTGATTTCCTTTTCCTCAAAACTCTCACTAACTCCCTCTGTCTTTGGTTTAGACACTGACTGGGTGCTTATGTCTACCTTTGCATCTTCAATGCCACCCATCAGAGCTTGGGGTGTTTTTATCTTACCATCAACTAGTCCCGGATCTGACGTATCAGATGTAAGTTCTGATTGTGGAACTCCCACAGCAATGTCAGCAATTTTGTTCATTGTTTTTAGGTGGGGTAGCTGAGCTTCTGTAGTTGGAGAGCTGATCTCTGTCTCTGGGCCTTTCCCTTTTGTTAGGGAGATTCCAAACTTCGGCTTCTGGAATTTGGGCATTTTAATCTTCCCTTCAGGACCTTCCAATTTCACTTTTCTTCCATCCACAACTGATGAGCTTTCTGTTAATATATCAGGGCTCTTCAAATTAACTGAAGCTTCTCCTTTGGGGAGCTTAATACCTGCTTTTTGAATGTTGTATTCATTGGTAGAACTTGTTTTTAAGTCAAGCTGTTGAAAACTCCCCTCTGAGGGAGTCAAAGAAGCATCAATCTTTGCTGAGCTGACTGTCATTTCAGTTTTAGAGGCTTCAGTTTCTATTCTGGAAAACTCTGGAGTGTGGACCTTAGTGTCAGCCAGTTTTATGTTTATTTGTGCCCCTTCTTCAGTCCATTCAGGATGACTTTTTTCTATATCAGGTATCTTAATTGAATCATCACCCTCTATTTCTGTTTTAGGAAGAGTAGCATCAGCTTCAACTTTTGGTGAATGAGACTGAGATTTTGGAACTTTGATCTTGGAGAGTGAAATTCTAGGCATGACAAATTGAGGCTTTTTAGTTGGACTTTTTTGTTCAACTTTTCCTGCAGATATTTCCAGATCAAGGTCTGGCCCACTACCTTGATCATCAGTTGCAGTTCCTTTCACTTCTGTGTCTATTCTGCTTGACATGACATCAAGCTTTTGGTCTTCCAAATCTGCTCCAGAATCTGATTTAACACTTGCTTCCTTCTTCGGTGACCAGCTGAAGGATGGAAGTTTGAATTTTGGCATTTTGAAATGTCCTTCTTTCTCCTCTCCATCTCCATCTTGCTTTATTTCCCCCTTGATTTTTACTGCTGCATCTGAATCCTGAATATCACTGTCTGTTTTTGGAACAGAAATGTCAGCTGATGGGAGGTGAACATCAGCCTCTGAAGCCTTACTGTCAGTTTTGGTCATTTTGACTTCAGGGCTATAAGTCTCTGTTCCAGTGCCACATTCCACCTCCAAGTTTGGTGCTTCAACAGCAATGTCAGATATTTCTACCATTGCTTTTAGCTGGGGAATGTTGATTTCTGATTTGGATTGGCCAACATCCTTTTCTGACCCTTTCCCTTTAGAAAGTGTAATTCCTACCTTTGGCATTTGGAATTTAGACATTTTTGTTTTCACTTCAGAACCTTCAACTTTTATCTCTACATCACCCACAGCAATTTCACTTGATGTTCTTTCAACACTTATGTCAGGACTCTTCACCTCAAGTGAACCTTCAGTTATCATCTTAGTATCTGAGGTGGAGAGGCTGGCATTGGGAGCTTTGGCTTCTGGTTTGGAAAATTCCAAAGTTGGGACTGTAGCTTTTGGAACTTTTATGCCCAGTCCTGCCCCTTCTCCACTACTCCCTTTCTCAGATTTCTGAACAGAAACAACTTCTTTTTCTTGTTTGGGTCCAGAAACATCAGTTTCCAAGACGGGCAGAGAGACCTGGACTTTCTGACCCTTAATTTTAGGGAATGAGATCTTTGGCATGGTAAATTGGGACTTCTTGGTTTTGACCTTTTCACCATCTTTTTCTGTTGTATCAAATTCTGCATGGAGGTATTGATTCTCAGGAGTAGGAAAAGTTAATTCAGATCCTGTGTCTCCAGATAAAGTAGACAAAGTGGGTCCTTCCAGATGTTCTTCAACTTGAGAAGGAGCAATAGCTTCTTTCTTTGGTGACCACCTAAATGAAGGCAGTTTGAATTTTGATGATTTAAATTTGTTTTCTTTCTCCTCAGTACCCTTCTCTCCTGAAACTACTTCCTGTTCTGCCTTGCACTCTACAGCTGGGCCATGGATTTCTGCTTCTAATTTTGGCAAGGTAACCTCCATTGGTGAAAAATTTGGATCCGTTGTTGGTGCATCCAGAACAACTTCAAGTGAAGGCTTATCCAACTTTACACCAAGTTGGGCATCAGAGATTTGAGCTGGTTTTTCAATATCAGGACCAGTCATATCGGATGTTATCCTTCCCTTGGAAATTTCAGATTCCACATTGGAAACAATGTCACTTTCAGATGCTTTTCCCTTAGATCGAATTCTGAATTTAGGTTTTCGGAATTTAGGAATTTTAACTGTGACCTCTGTGTCAACCAAAGATATTTCAGCAGATGTTGTTTTACCTTCTATCTTAGGATCTCCTTGTACCTCAGAACCATCTTCACTTAAAATTTCAAAATCTGAAAGATTTTCATCACCAAGAGATGCTATTTTTGATTGAGATTCTGTTTGATTAATTTGGTATTTAGTAAGAGTAATATCCCCTTTGTGTAATGAGGACTCCAGATCAATTTTAGATGAACTCACTTCAGCTTTAGAGAAACCAATGCTAGGAACTCTGAATTTGGTACTTTTAGAGACACTATCTCCCTTAATGTCAGGCAAAGGTGTAGATCCAACATCCTCTGAAGGAACAGAAGAAATTTCCTCTGTTGAAGAATAACAAATAGTTTCTGAAACAGAAACATCAACTCCAGATTCGTTTTGTATATGAGGTTTGAAACTTTTAGAAACAGAAATTCTAGGCATTCTAAATACAGAACTTTTAGATTTACCCATTTCATCCTCTTTACTGCAGGAAGAATCTAGGGGAATGTCAAAAGTGGACGTTTGGATCTCAGCTTCAGGAAAGGTCACGTCCACTTCGGCAGCTC
>VZTI01004553.1:27942-39354 GCA_013397865.1 Struthidea cinerea | reverse complement strand
CTCATGAAACTCAGCTTTCCAAAGCTTTATTTGGGCTAAAAAAAACTGACGGGCACGCCCTTGGCAGAAAAGCAGCTGTGAGGCAAAGTAGGCTTCAAATGCCTGTCAGCAGGAAATCCAGGAGAAATGGGCTGCCAGCTCCTGGAGTCCTGGGCTTTCCCGGCAGGTTTTGTACTGGATTGCAAGGAAGTTTTCCCGCCTCTGGGGGGTGGCACCTGCATCCCACTGGAAAGGGAAAATGTGGGGAGAGCGGCAAGAGGGAAGACGGTTGCTGACACACGTCCTCGGATTGCGGTTCCTCCCGGTGGGTCTGTGCTGCCGGAAGTACAAAGATCGGTCTTGGAGTACCTGTTGGTTCACCTGTGGGGCTCGGAAGAGACTCCGGATGTGAAATTCCAGGGATGTTCCCCTTGCTGCAGTGAGAAGCAGTGGAAGCTGTTTGGTGTCTGCTTCTTCATCCCCTTCGCCTCGGTCCCCTGGGGCTCCAGGTAATCCCATCTCACCTTTGCTTTTCTCTAAAGGAGGGCTTGAACTTTGCTGTAGCTCCCGTTTACAGGGAGGATCTGTTCCAGGACCCGTCTCATGGTCTGGACTGATGCCATTGCAGGGAGAGCAAAAAGTCCCACAGCTCCTGTGGCTCGCTCGTCTGAATTGCCTCCAGGCAGCGAGGATCATTCCCAAATGTCATCCCCTGGCTCCGTGACTCGGTGAGGTTGTGTTCCCCCAAAGCCCAGGAGCTGCTTTTTGTTGCAGCTCAATAAAGTCCAGCTCAGTGGTGCTGGGTTTGGTTTTTGCGTGTAATTTTTTTTTGTGAAAACACTAAAACTTTCCCCTCCTTCACCGGCACGGCCCCGGAGCGGGACCAGATGCCCCTTATCCCGGAGTTATCCCGCTCCTGCCCTGGATCCCTCCGGTACCGTGCGTTTTCCAAGCTCACGGCGCTGATGGGATTAAACGAGGAAAACAATCCCTGTTCCTACTCCTCTCCATCCTTGATGTTCCCAGGCCCCGCATCTCCCCGGCTATTCCCCGTCCGACTCTTCATCTCCGTCCCACCTTATCCTGATCAAATGTGGGCCTGAGATGCATTCAGCAGCAAATCCATTCTCTTAAAGAAAGCAAAGTGCAAAGAGCATCCAAATGCAGAGAGGTCTTTAGAAAATAAATCCAAACATGCAAATAAGGAATCTGTCTTCCTGCATTTCCTGTCATTTTCCTCTGTCAGGTTTTGGAGGAGTTTCTCTCTGTGATTTCCTGTGATCCAGGTGCATCCCTTCCTTTATCCAAATCCTATTTGGATAAAAAGGATTGAATGACTGATGAGTGGGGTCTGGGATGAAAATGGTTCTGTTAAAATTAGGGAAAGACTGCAAGAAGAGAAATGGGCATCCTTTTAATGCCTGGAACAAAAATGCTGGAAAAGGGCACTTTTATATTTGATTTGGTGTCACCTCTCATTTTTGATGGATAAAACTCCATAGTGAGCAATCAGAGCAGAAATATGAAATGCAGGAGTCTTTGATTCCACAGTGGGATTAACTTTCCTTTTCTCCTCTCTTTCAGGACAGGAAAAACCACTGAACGGGACACTTCTTTGACTGAAGCTGAGAAATTACCTGTAAAAAGCTTACTGCGGTCATTAAAAGGATTTCAAAGTATACGGTCGTGTTCTAGCAAATTTATGTTTAGCTGTCCCAAATAAAAAAATTCTAAGTTAACAGCACAAAGGATGTTTTCCTGTGACAGATAGCTGAATTGGGGGCGGTTAGATCAGAGTACATGCAACCTTTTAGAAAGTGCAGTTAGGGAGCACAGGACTGAAATTTTCCTGCGTAATTGGGATGAGCGACGCAAACAAAAAAATTTTTAAAAAGGAAATAAACCTTTTCCACTGTCATTTACTCCCACATTTTGCCATTTCAAACCGATGTTACATCTTCTCACGCTGTGAAAGGTGTTTTCACCGGGCCAAAATGGAAGCATGCCAAATGTGCTATACTGAGTATAAATCTACTGATACAGATTTCACGGAGGATGCTACAATTGCAAACGAACGTCTTCATTCAAGAAGGCGTATCGACCCTATTAAGGAACAAGAATAACTCATAAGCATCTAGCAGCTGTATTAATTTTTGAAGGGCGAGACACGGTTTGGACTAAGCACCCAGAACGCTATAGGTGGCACTACCTAAAACAGAAGAGCTAGGTGAGAAGAGTCCACGGCGGTAAAGGAAACCTGAGACACCGAGGAGCTGGGGAAAAAAAAGTCGTATCGGTTATGACCAGGATTGCCCGGCAGCCGAGCGACGGAAGACCACAACACCCAGCAGGCCCCGGGAACCAACATGGACGACACCCGTCCGCAGGACCGCAGCTCCCGGCCTGCGGTGAAACGCCGCNCCCCGCCGAGCCAGCGACCGCACCGCGCCGCGTGCCCAACGTAGCTGCGCGCGCCCCAGCGCGGCTCCGGACAGACCCTGCCACCCGCTCCCGCCCGGCGCCGTCCCCGGGCGGCCCCCGCCGCCCGCTCCCGAACGGCACTGCCGCCTGCACGGCTCCATCCGTAGACAGTCCCCGCTACTCGGTGCTTCTGCCGCGGACCCCGCCATCCCGGCCGTCCCCTACAGGCACCGTCGCCCCCCTCGGCGCTTTCCCTGGACTCGCCACCTCGCCAGCGTTCCCCGCTCAGCTTCAGCTTAGCGGTACCAGCGTGAGGCAGCGCGCAGCCACGGAAAGCGCCACTGCGGGTTTCTTGCCCGGAGTTCCGAATTGTAGTCAGCAGCTGGCACCAGCGACGTCTCAAAACCAACAAGTCATCGCGTACGCGCTACGTTCTTAGCGGCAGTACCCCGCTGCGGGTAACAGCCCCGAGCTGCACGTGCGCGTCCCCCCGCCCCCCGCATGCTCACGTGCGGTTTCTTAGCGTCACCGATCCCGCATGGGTTTCTTGGGCGCAAATACCGAATTGTTAACCGTACGCGAGCATCTGTCTCTGCTATCAAAGTTGGTTGAACTGATCGCTTCCATGCAGCAGTATAATCGATACGCAACTTTTCAAGGCATCCTAAATTTCTCAGCGATCTTCATAAACAACTTGTAGTTCTGAAAAAAGAGGATAACGGTATGGATTGCGCTGCAGGAGCAGGTGTGCACTTATTCTGTGTCACAGTATTGGAACACAATAGGGACAGCATCAAAACGCTATTTTCACAGTAATTCCACTGAAAGTTTCTTCATATTCTTTGGATTTTGCACTCCAAGTAAGCATCACATTCAAGTATCTGATTGTAAATGTTTCCATTCCGAGGAAACCACTACGAAATCCATCAATAAATGAGGTTCCCGTTTAAGCCTTTTACAACACAGCTGCTGCAGCTGCCCCTGTTGTGCAACTGCACAACAACTTTAAAGAAAAAGAAGAAAGGCGAGTGAAGGAATTTAGTAGCTACTTTGTTCCATATATACAAATAAAGAATGACTATTCTTAAATGATTAAAGCATGAAAAAAAAAGGGAACTATTATCAATAAACAAAGACATCTTTGAGAATCCATCTTTTAATAGAAAGTGCTTAAATTATATTCTTAAAACAATGCTGTGAGCAGCACATTTACAGGCTGACAAATATCTTGCTGTCTTTTTAAGTAAAAACCTCAAGAAAAAACTTTCTTACATTAACAGAAAAAGAGTAGATGAAAAGATAGTTAAAGTCATCAGCCAAGGATTTTCCAACTACTATATGCTGCACAGTAGAGAAATTTTCAAACATCTA
This sequence comes from Struthidea cinerea, assembly GCA_013397865.1. NCBI lineage: Eukaryota > Metazoa > Chordata > Aves > Passeriformes > Corcoracidae > Struthidea > Struthidea cinerea. The sequence goes on along the minus strand of VZTI01004553.1, from coordinate 35,583 downwards.
CCCTGTCCCCCTTCCCCAGATCTCTCAAAAATGTCTCAGTGCTTTGGATTAAACGATGACCAACTGAATTGATTTTGTCGTCTTGGCAACACCAAATCCAATGTCAGATCTCTTTGTTCTTTTTCTGAATCCACCAGCTGATAACCAAGAATGTTTATAGCACCTTTGCAAACTTCCTGTATTTTCTTAACTTTCTGAAAGGAAAGAACATTTCTCCAGGCCTGTGAAACGCTAACTGCGTCTCGAGATGTTATTTTGAAAGCTTCTTTTTTTTTCCCCGGTCCCTGTCCGTGTGTGATATTATAGATCCAGCTTTTGAGCCTGGGAGTCAAACTAAGATCTGCGAATTTATACATTTCTGAGATTTCTGATAATGGATCTCTTACCAGATCTTCAAAACGGACCATTAAATAGCGATCTTTCAGAAAATTAGGTGGTTTTAGAGTAGCCGTTTCATAGATCTGAACGTGACTTCTACAAACCTCTTGCATTACTTTGTATTTGCTGTCTTCCACTTTAGTGCCATTGGTACTCAAGACAATTCCATTGTCGCGGGCTAACGCTTTGACCGATTGTTCCCGCGACTTAACGACTGCCCTGGGGTCACGGACCAGGTGAATAATTTTGAGATTCAGGGATGGATCAGTGAGAAGGGGGTACAAGACCGTCAAGTCAAAGAATCGAACTTCCTTGATGACAACGTGGCTGTAAGTTTTACAGGCTTCCTCCACCTTGCTGAATGGATACCGTCCACAAAGAGTCTTGCATGCCATTTCACTCGTTATGTCAGTACGTTGAAAAGAGTCACAAGCAGGAGCCGAACACAGAGCCCGACTCGCTGCCCACTGGAAAAGATCGGATAAGTTTCTTTTCCAAGGCATGTAAGCATCAAACACGGACATGTCACACAGAAAGACCGACCTGACTAAGTCCCGCACTGCCATGTGTAAGACTTTGGCGCTGTTCTGGTACATTGTAACCCACACGTGCCATGCAGGTTCCATCAGGTAGAAGACGCTGGGATGCTGGCTGAAAAGCTGACCGACAAAAGAAGATCCCGACCGCCAAGAGGAGAGAATAAGTATGTGGACTTGTGATGGTTTTTCCTCAGACTGAGGCATGAAGCTACTATACCGGGCGTACATGAAGAGTAAGAATCCAGTCTGAACCGTAACAAAAATGATAACAATTGTGCTAGGAATCCGAATCCTTGCCATTCTCACCGAGGAAGGGCAATGAGAAAAGCTGAAAAAGAGAAGGGAAATACCGGTGAACCATTGCTCCTGCGCACAGTAACGATAAAACTCACACAATACAAACTCTTGCATTAGTAAAACATTTCTTCAAATGTGCATGTACGTATGTGGCGCTAACCGCTTCTTTAACCAGTTGCACTGGGGGGGTGATCACTGAAAGTGACAGCTGTTGGAAACTGAAAGGAAGTAACGTGTAACAGTAAGATCACTGCAGAAATAAGCAAATAAGTAAATGTTCGATGTTGAAGAAAACCTTGGGTTGATGCAGCTCAACCCTTGGATTATAAAAAAAAAAATCAAACTACAAAATACACAAGGCCCTCAACTTGAATACCGGTAAATATTGCCCCCAAAAAAGAAAAGAAAAGAAAAAAAATCTGTCTGAATCGGTCAACTGCATTTCAGTTTCAATTTAACATCACAAGGATTTCTATCCCCTAAAAAGAGTTCATGCGAACACTGGCAACCGTGGGTGCTGAAAGAAAAGTAATCTTATCTAACGTGAGTGCTGTACCCTACAGCGGCGGTAGGGTGCTATACCAATTGGTGCTTGTCCACAACCCTCTATTTTCCAAACTGCAGAAGGCAGAAGATGGATGAAAACTCACAACCTGAAGCCACACCTGGCCGCGGATGATAAAATGAAAAAGCAGCTGACGCGTGTCTTTGGTCTGGAGTGCGTACACCCTAAGACCGAACGCCCCGAGTTTGCATTTAAGGAATTACCAGCTTGGGAGTTAGATTCGACTGCATATAACTCCTAGAAAATCTCAGGCGTGTCAACCCCAAGTGGATTTCTATTTTACTTTGCAGTCAAAGCTCAAGACACATGCGCTCCTCGTGGCTTTTTACTAGAGACTTTTGGCACCTACCCTTTTGTGCTCTCACTTGTCCAGATTCCACTCGTAAGGAGTCAGTATATGTTAGCGGACAAGGTTTTAGGAAAGTAAGACTCCTCCCGTACGCAGATCATCTCGAAAGTTCTACGTATAGGTATTTGCTATCTAGCTGCATTTACAATTTGCAATTACAATTTTCTTCTTGTTACGGTGAAAGATACATTTTTCAGCACACTCCAAACTCTCGAAAGAAAACCAAGCAGACGAGAGTGAACGTAGACACGCACTCATTTGACATCATAAATTGAATTGAACTAAATGATCGCTCATTACAAAACCTTTCTGTACGCTGCATATTAAAATGCGAAACTCTGCTTCAAAATTCTGTGGCAGCAAAAGTATACAAGAGTTCAACAAATAATCACATTGATTTAAAGTAAGTAATGGAAGAAAAGCCTTCCAAGGACTGTTAAAGGCAAAAATGAGGCTACAGCCCACGGCTTAGCAATTCCCTAAACTGTGGATCGCCTGTGGTATACGCCTGCATTGCGGTGTCACGCTAGGAGAAATAAGGCTTACTGCATTACTTAACTTTTTCCCTAGCAGTCCACTACTTGCTACTGTCAGGCACGAGAGCAGATAGATAAATCCTTAGTTAAATTCAGCTTGGCCGTTCCTCGTAGAGAAAATCTGCCTTGTTCAAATAGTGAATTTTTGCATATTACATCTCCAGAAGCATCTATAAGTTTCTCTACGCTGTGAGGATCGCCAGCAATCCAGCAGCCTGCGCTGACGCTTCACCAAACAGAGGGAATGAAAGAAGCTAAGCTGAGGTCAAAGTACAGTTGCATTTGCTAACTGAAAGATTTTTCCTGAAACAGACTCTATGCCTGAAAGTCAGCCAGACATAACTATCTCAGATCTTTTTCTTGAGTGCAAGTCGTGAGTCATTATCTACACTAAGACCGCATACTGCAGCTCCTCGCAGTCTCACCCATTAGGTAGCTTTTAGAGGCTCAATTATGCTTCCTAAAGAATTAACGTGTTTCTACTCTAGATACACAGAACTGTTGCTCCACTCTAATCGTGCTGCAGAACTGCAACACTAACTGCTCTTTAGATGTTGTGAGCAGGCTGTGGGGGACTGAGGAATAAAAACCAAAAGCTGGTTTTTTTAATTCACTTCTGCCTTGACTGTCTCTCAGACCTCTCCTCGCTGCAATTCCCACCCAAGTACTCTTGCGGACGATGCTGTGCCAATGAAAAAACAGATAACGTGAGTGTTAGTCCACAGTATGTGTCTGAACTAATCAGACTCAAGCGCTACAAATAACCTCAAACGACCGTAGCTGAAGTATTTCCCTAAGCTTCTATATGATTAAAAACTGCAAGAAAAAGTGCGACGTCAGAGCGAAACGCTAAGTAGATACCAGTTTTCTATATTTAAGATTACTTTTCTACGCTTTTGGAAAAGTCGAAGTGTTTCTAAGGAACATATACACACACGTAGATACCACCAAAGGAAAAGCATAATTATGCAACAAGATATAGCATCTGTGAGAGTATTCTCGTGTGTGCACAAGGCCAAATACACCGCTTTCTCTGCAAACGGTGCCTTTTATTTCTGCCCTTCTCATGTTGGGCATGTGTAATTCTATTTTCATGTAAACAACCCTTTACCATTTGCAATTGCGTTCTGCAGTTAAGGTGATTTCAGCCCAGGTTAAACTTGCATTCCCTTAAAGTACAGTGGTTTTCAACCCAACAAGCTCTTTCATGATTTTTGACAAACTTTAGCTGAGGCAGAAAGCAGCTGTTGAATAGCCCGTAGAATAACCTTCTCACAGAGTTGCTGAAGATCTATATATGTATGCACATATACACATATTTATAAATCTGCTGAATAGATTACATTACATCATTGCCTTAGCTGTGGACTTGGCATTGTTGGATTAACAGGTGAACTTCATGATCTTAAAGGTCTTTTCCAACCTAAATGATTCCACAATTCCAAATGTGAGGGACGGGATCTTGCGAGACAGCCTACCTCTGATCCTCTGTTTATTCCATCGCAGGACTCACCAGATGGTGCTGTTAGGCAAGCTCTCTCTTTCAGCACAGAAAAGCAACATGCTAAAACTGCGCACTGAAACTGCACGCTGAAACACTGGTCTGTGACCGACTTGCTTTGCATTGCCTCGCCTCTTTCTGCTAGTGCCCTCCTCCTCCACCAACAGCTCAGGGTCACCAACTGCCCACCCCAAGACCCCCTCAGGAGAGCAAACTTGGGGTTTGTTACACCTCCTTTTTTCCTGCTTTGCTCCACAGAACCGCTTCCTCGTAGCTGCACCTACCTGACTATAGCAGGCCTGCCAACCACAAACGTGGAGGGAAAGGGAGGAGCAGCAGAGGGGCCAGATGTCCTAGCATTACTGCCACTTCAGCTGCCATCTCAGCGACAAAACTCTAGAAAGCACCTCCTCGTTGACTCGTGCAATCGGACTGACCCCAAGTGGCAAGGGAGCTACAACAAGCAGAGAAACAGGCTTTAACGGGCATCCAGTTGCAGCAGCCAGCACTCCAACACCTCTCACATCTCTCAGCTGAGACTCATGAAGTATGGCAACACTCGGTGGCATCACAATGCGTGCTTTTGTAAATAATGAATACTCCTTAGCATAAATTATTTTACTAACAGGTACACTGTTATTCCTTTTCTGTGACAGTAGTAGTACTTCTTTTGCGATGCCATTTCTTCAAGGAGAGCTCTGGTAAAGAGAATAAACAGAAGTCCCTCAAATTCTTCAGGCACAATCATCTCTTCACAGGGCAATGCAAATGTTCAAAGTGTGATCTGAAAAGCATCTGCATATATGGTTTAGTTGACAGTCCTGAATCAAGCTCTGTTACTGGGCTCCCCTGCTAACAGCTACTCATGGAAACAAGATCCTAGACTAGATGAACCCTGGGACAGTTCCAGAATAACTATTCTCACATATCGTCCAAAGGAAATTAATTGTACAAACTGCCCAACAGAGCAACCATTTTCTTCACGACTTAAACTGTCTCTGATAGACTGCTGAGCTGCAGGGCCACTAGTATCTGCCATTGCTCGCCAAGAAACTAGATATATATAGCGGAAAGCTATCCAGTTTTACCAAGCGGGGTGAAAATGCAGTCAGTGGTAGTATTGATCCCAAAAAGATCTCTTTTCTAAGGAGAGCACTTTTCAGACCCAGAAAGGCAAAAAAGAAAGAAAGAAATTGTCCGGTGGATGATCATTTAGCTCTTGCTTCCAGGGACTTTTATTCATTTGTTACATAAGACATTGGAATCGAGTAACCAGATCTTTTCAGGTCAGCTCTGAAAGGAGTACAGTTTCTTAGTAACTTCCTTTGGGCACAGAATTCAACCCAAAGAGACTTAATAAAGTAGTAAAAACTTACTTTATAGCTAAAGAAACCCTTCTATTAAACTGCTCATTCTTTTCTGGGATACTAAAAAGACTGTAGAAGGACAGAAAGAGTGCCTCATCTTACAGCCGTCAAGAAACACGCTCTCTCTTTGAGCTTTGGACAAAAGGCTGGGATGAAAGACTCCCTTAGAACAAACAAGTCTGGGTCTGTTGTGGGAAGACCGAAAAACCAGGCTGGATTAAAGCAAAGACATTTGAGTGAAGCATTACAAATACCTGCTTCCCTATCATGACTTCTGAGCAACTGAATCTTAGCTGTCTCTGTCAAAGTCTTCCCTGGCCATTTTTTGTTCGACAAAATTTCCAGCACGCTTTCATTTCCAACAGTCTATGCAGCATTTTTAAAGTCAAAGAACTTCTAGATTGCACAGAAATTACTTCAACTTCAAACAACGTACTCAACTGGGGGTCCCTTCCAACTCAGAATATTCTGTGATTCTGTCGATTTCCCAGATTGATCTCTTCCACTGAAAAATTAATACCTAATGCCGCATTATGTGCTCAACCTTTTGTTACCCAAAAATTATTGTCCTGTAGGCTGACCTTTCAGAGCAATCGTACGAGATGAATGTAAGTACCACTAATGTACTTAAAATTCACCAAATGCAGCAGTACTGACTGTAAAAAGAATGATAATGGTAAATGTCATCATGCATTTTAAAGAATTAATAGGGAAACGTTTGTTCATGGCACGATAAATAGAGCAAAGATCACCTGAAGGTCTACTTTTCCTCGTGGCGTTTACTCACTGCATACTTCACCTACAAGGCATTGCACCAGTGCAATCGCCACCGAAACGGCTTCTCTGAGCTAACGTTAGAAACATAGTTTGCTACTCAAAAAAGTGAAATGCTGGAACGTGACAAAGCTGGTCAAAGAATAATACGCAACAATATTACTAGTAATTCTTGCAGTAAATCGCCCCGCCGACAAAACATCGCTTTCCAGTATTCTTCTGCGGCTAGAAATCGCACAGGTTCATAAGGCAAAAGCTTACTGTATCAACGACAATACGCAGATTGGTATTCGAATGGGAAAAGAAAAAGTTCGTTTGGAGGGTGCCTTCTATAATCACTGGTACTCCTAAAAGTTAAAAGTCTTTCCAATACTAAATAGTTGAAACTGATAAGCCTGCCTAATTTCCTTTTAATAGAATAGTGAAACTGCAACTACAATAATAAAATACAGTAAATGTAATGTAGCAATTCTGAATTATAACATTATATTAGCATTTCAGGTGATACTGCTAATTTAGCTTTTGGAAATATACTTCTTTTTACAATCTAGTGGAAAACGAGATTTGAAGAGTTGTTTCCAGGAAATCATGAGACTTAAACACTTCATAATACAGTGAAACATACCATAGATTTAATTACATGTTCACTGAAGTTCTTTTTCTAAAGGTACTGTCTTTTTCTAAAAGGTACTGTTTCCTTTGGGAGATTTTTAAAATATTTTTTTAGAGTTAGATAAAGTTGTCCAGCCTAAGCACGTGGCAGTGTCAAAGCGTAGCCCTACAATGCCTATTTATCCACGCACTGCAGCTGAAGATCACATAGTGTTTTCAGCTACTAGAATGACCGGTGTTCAAGAAATGAGGTCTGCTTAGTTGCAATTTTTGTTAGGAATTTTTACTATGGCAAAACTGGGGTGACAAAGAGATACCCGCAGCGACTGAATGCTATTCACTCACACGAGACTCTGTTCGCACCGGTACAATAGCGTCCCCAAATTCAAACAGTCCGAGGACCGTTGAGCTGAGGTGTGCCCTGTGCGCCTCACCGAAGCAACTGTTGCAACTAAGAAATAATGACAATGCTTCCGACCAGCATGTCACCTTCAGCTAGAAAGAGAGGCAGGACACAAAAGAAAAATGGGAAGGGATTTCCTGAAACGATGGGAAGGTTTCTCTAAATCACCTTATTTCACCATATAACTCCAGCAAACGAAACCACCTTAACCTGAATCAGCCATTTTCTCTAGGGAAAAGGAAGGAAAAACAACAAGAAGGGGGGGGGGGAGAAAAGAAAAGGGGAAAAAAAAAAAAAAAAAAAAAAGAAAAGGGTGATTT